>ML733676.1:0-12240 GCA_009176405.1 Aspergillus novoparasiticus | reverse complement strand
TTTTACGTCCGTCGGTCGGGTCGATGATCAACGGAGTCGGATTACAGTGAGAGATCCCGCACTCTGTACTTCGAGGTAATGTGGCGTGGTGGGTAATGAGGGCATCCACGTATGTGTATGTGTATTGTATGTACTATTGTTCCCACTGCCACGCCACTAGGGTATTGGTTCAAAGAATAAATTCATTCCGACACGAAGATAAAGGGAAATTAAATCTCGTTCCACCATCTGTATAGTATATACAAGTAGATTGTTCTGGGAGCACTCTTAGTAATAGTATCAGGGAATGAGATGAGGTTGTTGAGCGACGATGTAACTCAGCAATTTAAATTCTTGAGCGGATGGATAATGCATCGGCTGTGATTTCCACGCCATGAAATTTGGGATAGTTTTTGTTAAGCCTCTCCATGGATTGTGGCAATGCCTATTGATTGGCGGCAGATCCGCTGAGGGCGGCCCCATATTGCCATCCAAGGCGCCAACCGAGTCTCCAATCTTAGGCGGTAGCTGGTCAGGAACCGAGCACTCGGGCGGATGGTGTGACACCAAAGCCCCTCCCCGGGTCCAGGGGCTAATTTCCTGTTGGATACTGCCGTCAACACTAATGCAGGACTAAAAGGAATTTCATGGCTGGGCGCCTTGCTTGATCCCTCATGACTGGCAGTTCACAACACTGAATTATACGTCGTCACTCACCGTAGCATATGTATGGTCAATTTCATGGGAAAAAAATATGGGTTACATTTTCTCCATCTACTCCATAGTTACATACTTTACAATACAGATACTCTGTCTCTTATAGTATTCCGTATACTAGTACTACTACAACTACTAGTAGTTAGTACTTACGAGTCCTATCCCGAAAGGGCTGCATCCACGGACCCTCAGTGGCTGCAGGGCGTTGCAGCCCCAGCAAGCCACTCAGGCGGATGTTCAACCTTTTTTCTTCTCTGGTGAACTCTGTTGCATCTTTCAGCAGTGATGGATCAATGGAGGTCCCACTCACTAAATGTTTCACATTTGTTCTAAACCCTTCAACAGAGGCTCGCGTTTGGCATGTTCAGAGTTTGTGATCCAACGCTTGTCACCCCACCTCTCCTAAACCCTCCACGGCAATTCGCACGACCACTGGTGACGATGCTTGGTCGAAGCGTCTAAAAACTATATATTCCCCCTCCCTACACCACCGGCTCTTGCCTCCTCTCTCTCTTTCTCTTACCACGCTGGTGCGATTCAATCCTTTTACAGTTCATCTGTTCGACAGTTCCACAGGCTAGTTCCTGTTTGCTTTCTTCATTCCTTTTTTGATTCTTGGTTTCTTGCCTGTGGCAGTTACCAGACATTCCTTTTTTGGACAAACGCCATTGTACTACGTGTGACAAAAGTAGCGCCCTCGCTCATCTTCATTATACGGACAATTGTCTCTCGATCAGAAGGTCATTGTTCTCTCCAGTCTTGAATAAAGCAGGCATTGTTACTCCGCCCTGCTTCTACTCAAAAGGTATGGCCAATTCGCCCTAAAGAGTTTCCTATATCACTTATTCGAGACTGTTTTTGAGTTCGCGGGACTTCACTGTGTTGCTCTCTCTTGTGTTTGTCAACTCGTGAAGGATCAGCTCTATATAACAGCTCGCCATCTCTGTGCTTAACGACATCATCTAACTTAATCACCTTCCAGACTCTTTCGCACGACTACATCCAAGGTCTTGTCCCGCGGTTCTGATTCGTCCGGTACGATCAGAATCTCCAGCCATTCTTTCAGCTGTCAAACAGTCCGATCTATAGCACCAACGTTCCTTCAAAATCAAAATGTTCAGCAAGGCTTTCCTTTCCGCTGCTCTGCTCGGCGCTGCCGCCGTTGAGGGTCACATGATGATGGCGCAGCCAGTTCCTTACGGCAAGGACACTCTCAACAACTCTCCACTTGCGGCCGATGGCAGTGATTTTCCGTGCAAGTTGAGGTCCAACACTTACGAGGTCACCGAAGAGAACACTGCCGCCATCGGTCAATCGATGCCTCTGTCTTTCATTGGTAGCGCTGTTCACGGCGGCGGATCTTGCCAGGTCAGTCTGACCACTGACCGTGAGCCCACCAAGGACTCTAAGTGGATGGTCATCAAGTCGATCGAAGGTGGATGTCCTGCCAACGTTGATGGTAACCTTTCTGGTGGCCCCACCTCGACGGGAGCTTCCAAGTTCACCTACACCATCCCTGAAGGTATTGAGCCTGGCAAATACACCCTCGCCTGGACTTGGTTCAACCGTATCGGAAACCGTGAGATGTACATGAACTGTGCCCCTCTTACTGTCACCGGTAGTTCTTCAAAGCGTGACGAAGTTCCCAAGGAGAAGACGGTTGAGAAGCGCTCTCCTAACTTCCCTCCCATGTTCGTCGCCAATGTGAACGGCTGCACCACCAAGGAAAGTGTCGATATTCGTTTCCCCAATCCTGGTTCAGTCGTTGAGTACGCTGGTGATAAGAGCAACCTTGCGGCTGAGGGCAGCCAGGCCTGCACTGGTACCCCCACATTCGGTGGCGATGGCAACACCGCCGGTTCCAGTGGCTCTTCTGGCAGTTCTGGAAGCTCTTCTGGCGGCTCCAGCTCTTCGGCTGCCGGCTCCGGTGCTACTGCACCTCCTGCGCCAGTAGTTTCCTCGACTTTGGTCCCCAAGCCTTCCCAGTCCTCTGCTCCTGGTGTCTTTGTCCCCACCGACTCGCCCGCCCAGCCTACCCACACCAGCGCCCCCTCAGGTGGCTCTAGCTCCAGCTCTGGTTCCAGCTCTGGTTCCAGCTCCGACTCCGGCTCCGACTCCGGCTCCGGCTCCGACTCTTCCTCCAGCTCTGGTACTCTGACCGGGTCTTGCAGCTCGGAGGGAACCTGGAACTGCATTGGTGGCTCTTCCTTCCAGCGCTGTGCCAACGGGCAGTGGACCGCAGTGCAGCAGATGGCCACAGGTACTGAATGTACTGCTGGTCAGGCTTCCAACCTCAAGATCAAGGCCACCAACCTCAAGCCCCGCATGCTCCACGAGATGCGTCACAGGAAGCGCAACTACCACAACCACGCTTAAAGAAAGTCTGATATCCGCTGGCTCGGTTATCAGGATTCCTTCTTGATTTCTCTTCGTTTTCCTTGCAGCGGCGTGGACGCTTGTGGGGAGCCTTTCTGGGATGGATTTTCTTCAATTGTATTTACTTTCTAGGGTAAATGAAAAGAAGGTTGGGATTCGAGACCTTCCTTGAATAGAAAGTTTTGATCATTACTATATTCAGTTGGCACATAATTTGTTTGACGTACTGGTAGTTTGAACCTGAGACTTGGTGTCTTTGTAACACCGACATCTGTAATCTTCATGGACTTGAACAATTATCAGTCTCTAAAATGCCACCTTACCTATTTCATTTGTCTTAATAAGTGGTACAACGGGCACTGCTTGGTGTTTCGAATCTTTTGAGCATGAAGCTTTTCGGGACGTATGGAATTCCCTTAGAGCGAGTATATAGCAAACACTCTAATGGACCAAATCACCCGCTGGTCTTGGGGATTACACAGTACTTCCATATTCTATCCATTATTTAGAAAATACAAGAGGTAGGTTCGCACTATGACCTGAGTTGAACGTATACTTCGGACAGATTAGATGAAGTCATATCGCCGTGGGTACGTACATTGGAGTATCCGAAGTATAATCTCACGGTATCTGAACATGTGATAAGTTTGAGAAATAGAATCATTGAACTTGCTTTTGTAACACAAATAAAGCATACTCGACGGGATCTCATCGATGTATCATTTTGCTGCATCTTCTTGTTTTTGGGTAGCGTATTACTTCACGTGGTGGTTGATGTACTTTACAGACAAATATTGTTTATTTCCTCAGTTGTCAATAGTTAACTAACTAGTTAACTAACTTAGCATGTGATTAGTCATCTTTAGCGGTGATCAACACACCAACGAACTTGATATGGCTGCGAGCAGGATTGCGATTGTTCGAGAAACTGCTTGAATAGTACGATTCCATTTGGGTTACAAACGAAGAAAAATGCCTGAAATTATACATTACCGCCAATATAGCCAGTACGCTATGTACAGTACTCATGCGGTGTAGTACTAGTAGGTGGTCCAACGTGGCAGTCAACCTGAGGTGTCGGCCAAGCCAAGAAGCGACCCGCCCAGAAGCGGTAACCAGGGCTTAGGGTTTCTCTGGAGCCCACCACCCGTGCCGGGGACTAAGCGAAAATTTCCTCAGCCCATTGGGAGGATACTCGATCTTCAACCTCGAACGACGACAACGACCACCTCACCGTCGACAACAATGGCGTCTCGTCCTACCGTCACTATCGCCACGGCTGAAGGCAAGCCCAGCGGGGCCACTGCCCCCCTGCCCGCCGTTTTCAACGCGCCCATCCGTCTTGATGTTGTCCAGTATGTTCGATGTGTTTACGCCGCGATTTGGAGGGGGACCGGAGGATGGCTGACGGCTTCATTATAGGCAGGTTCACACCGGCATGGCCAAGAACAAGAGACAGCCTTATGCCGTGAGCGAGAAGGCTGGTGAACAGACTTCTGCTGAGTCCTGGGGTACCGGTATGTGAAATTGGATCGCGAAATTGGAGGCAGAATTGCAAAGTCAGGGAATTCGGTCGCTGAACAGAATTTATTGATCAGGTCGTGCTGTCGCTCGTATCCCTCGTGTCTCTGGTGGTGGTACTCACCGTGCTGGTCAGGCTGCCTTCGGTAACCAGTGCCGCTCTGGTCGTATGTTCGCTCCTACCAAGGTCTGGCGCAAGTGGCACCAGAAGCTCAACCTGAACCAGAAGTATGGCATTCAACGATGAAAATATGGCATTGGGATTGTACATGATGTTAACAGGATGATAGGCGCTTCGCTACCGCTTCTGCTCTTGCTGCTTCTTCCGTCCCTGCCCTCCTCTTCGCCCGCGGTCACCGTGTTGCCAACGTTCCCGAGGTTCCCCTCGTCGTTGAGTCCAAGACCTTCGAGAACGCCGCTCTCACCAAGACCAAGGCTGCCGTCACCCTCCTGAAGGCTCTCGGTGCCGGTGACGACCTCGTCAAGGTCGCCAAGTCCCGCAAGATGCGTGCCGGTAAGGGTAAGCTCAGGAACCGCCGCTTCCGCCAGCGCCGCGGTCCTCTCGTTGTTTACAACCCCGAGGTTGATGGCAAGGAGCTTGTCCGTGCTTTCCGCAACATCCCCGGTGTTGAGACCTCCCCCGTCTTCGCCCTCAACCTCCTCCAGCTCGCCCCTGGTGGTCACCTCGGTCGCTTCGTTGTCTGGACCTCCTCCGCTTTCGAGGCCCTCGACCAGGTCTTCGGCTCTGGCTCCTCCCCTGCCGCCCTCAAGAAGGACTACCTCCTTCCCCAGAACGTTGTCGCCAACGCTGATCTGGCCCGTCTCATCAACTCTTCTGAAATCCAGTCCGTCCTCCGTGCTCCCAAGGGCGAGGCTCGCACCAAGCGCGCCAACGTTCAGAAGAAGAACCCTCTCCGCAACAAGCAGGTTATGCTCCGTCTTAACCCCTACGCTGCTGCCTTCTCTAAGGAGAAGCTTGGCCAGAAGGCTGTTGAGAGTGAGAAGCCTGAGGCTCCTTCCAAGGAGTTCATCAGCACTCTTCACGAGAACTAAAAGGGTGATTCGGTTTTGTGTTTGATATGATTTACTTCGGTTAAAAGGTAGCACAGCAAATGAATATGGATTTGCAATACCCATGAATACTTTTTACGATAATGTATGAATACAGTGTGCCAATGTAGTGCTCTTTGACTGAAGTAGACATGCTTTCTTTTGTAACTCCACAACGTGTCCTATCCTGGGACACCTGCAGTGACTACATGATAAGAATCATGGGCCTTTGTCATCTCTGCTGCAAGTCAGCATGTGCCATCAGGAAGGAAACACGTTTCAAACACCGTCAAATATCCTTCGGCTCACAATATCAAGATGCATTAGCATGTTGAATATTTGATACTTATTACTAGACTAACCAAGAATCAGTGCCTTCAGTCAAGTACATACAATGCCAACACTGCATCCACTCTCATACCTTTTGTATATTATAGCAACAGCCCCAGGTTACGGCACACTACTGGACAAACCATCGATGCCAACCTCTCACCACTTCAATTCCACATAACTCCTGATATCCCCACAAGATATTAGAAGCGCTCACTAATCAGTCAGATACCTCATATAACTCAAACCATCCACCATCCCCCAATCTCTTAACAACCGAAAGGGAACGTACTATATGAATTACATATATAAAGACACACTATCACGCATCCGAGACAGAGACCAGTATGAGCGATAGTCAACAATACCACGAAGGAAGGTTAGTTAAATCAAGAACAGTTGAAGACTGATAATTTCCGAACGAAGATCCTTTCTTTCTCGGTGAGATCGATATAGGAATGATCTTCTGGTGGCTGATTTACTTTGCAATAATGTCCGATGTTCCGGGTTGGTGGTATTGCTTTCGGGGTTTGGAGTATATGACAGTAGATATTATGTTTGGTATGACTTTACTTCAAATTATTTTGCTCTGCCGGGGGTCCTCACTGAGGTTGTGTTACATGAACTACTACTATAAAGGCAAGGGGAAAGGAAGGGATAGAGAGAGAGAGAGAGGAATAACAAGGAAAACTAGGCACTAGCGATTGAGTAGCCAAGGCACAAACTTGGTGCCATATGGTATTTTGGTATTGAGACTAGGAGAGCCAAGCACTGATCGCTCTCATACCCTCGATCGAATGGCTTGATTGGTCTCAAGAACCAAATGACTAGGAGATCGTGGATCCAGTGAGCCGATTTTGCATTCTGGAATTGAGTACGGAGTATATATCTCTACCGGCGGGGAAAATGACAAATAAAAGTGAGACTGTTCCAAGGATGTGAGATGAGGCTATGAAGAAGATGGCCGGATCGAGTGTATATCACCGCAAGATAACTTAACTGCCCATATCCAGAACCAAGCAATGCTTCTACAGGAATATCCTCCACAGAGTACGTAATGATGGGCGGACTAGCTACAGACTAGAGACTCGGTTCTCGGCAATTGATACTGATTCGGATATCAGTACGGAGTACCGGCAGATAGAGAATCTTCCAAGCACACAGTAGCTCATCAGTTTCGTCAGTTGCTGCATTAGACACGAATGGAGATAGGGCTGCTATCTAGCTATTGAGGCAGTTATTTGTAATAGTCGAACAATGGGGCAATTGCATGGAAACAATCGAGGGATCATCTCTCGGGGGTGCTCGGTCGAATGCACGGTGGTAAGTGCTTGTTCCTGATTCTGCCTGTTGCATGATTTGTGGGGTTATATGCCTTGAGAGGGTATATTCTTCAGGATACCTACACTTTCGATATAAGGTATCCGTCGGAGTGTGTTGATGTGGTCTTATAATAGCATTATTCTTCCGGATTGTGGGATGCAGGGTATAAACTAGCAGCGAGAGCGTTTTGATCGTCGTTGAGCTCGAGAACCACACGTGTTATTGTTATATATGGCACTTTGGGCCTTCATAGTATAACTTTCATGCTGAAGAATCTTATCTGCTCGGGGCACGACCGTGACCTGGTGGCTATTCTATAGATACAGCTGGTCGTACGTGATGTGTAAATATGGTGGGCCTACTGTGGATACGCTATTTTCATACAGACGTGTCCAACTTCTTGACATGGTATTGGCTGGTACTGTATTCCGTACTGCCATAACGCAAGATACAGGATGACATGTCGTCTTGGGAGTCAGGTCTCTAGAGTGGATAGCTTATCCCATATCCAATAGAAGTTCTTTTCTAGTTTCCGATGCCCCGTATATCGAACGGATCTGCGAGGTGAACAACAGAGGAATTGTCTTCCAGAGTGATTGCAAGAATAATACTATACTCGAACTATCGAATACTGTATACAGTGGTGGGGATATGGGAGGATGGTAATAGGCTCGAGGGCTATTAAAGCTTTGGCGGACAAAAAGAAGGAGGCTGAGCGTTAGCCCATCCCACTTTATCTTTCTGCTTCCAACTACCAGACTCGCCTCTCATAGCCCAGGTTCACTTAAATTGAAACAAGAGCATGCTCGTATACATTAGTTTAATTGTTTCCAGGAAAACTCCGATTGGATGCTGCCGGTCATATAGATGGACACAAGAAAACTATATATTGATAGAGGCATTTGGGTATCTCACTGAGAAACACATTTGGTATTCCCCACATAGACGAATATCAGCGCAAGTTGTCGCAATTCACTCACACTCTCTTCGTTTGGATGCCTGGTAGTAGGGAGTAGACCACCGAGGTAGGCACATTTAGGTCCCCATACCAGCCACCTGTCCTGGGGTGAGTTGAACGCAGCACGCTATACGTAATCCTATCGATAAGGGGCGCGTTAGCTGCCGCGGCGTTGCATCGACGGCCGATAAGTATACACTTGGAACCTTATGTGCGTGTGGGCTAAAAGGTTGATATATATCCATGCTCGTCTACAACGACCATCCTTGAAGGATTCGGACCGTCCATCGGAGCAAACATCTGGTTAATATGTAATGGGGCCCTCACTCGCGCCGAGGGGGTTTAGGCTGGTGCTTTTGTAGTCTGACTCTGTTTGGCTACGGGTAAATTGGTGTCTTGGGTTAATATATTAATTGCGTAAGATATTATACTCGGTGAACAGGTTCCTATGTCGTCGTTCCATCGTGGTTAGTTTTTGATCCTTGGTGGTTTTTTTATTAATATCATGGTGTAGTTATTTTATTCCTTTTTATTTTTATTTTTATTTTTTTGTTCCATTATTCGGTAATCAGGTAGGATCAATACCGGGTTATTTGCATGTGCGTCGACCTGCCCTAAAGGAGTCTAGACATATTACTAGTACCTTTCGAATTAGTATATGTTCATACATTCCATTACTTGAGAGATTTTAGTTCTTTCTTTCTTTCTTTTTTTTTTTTTCTGAAATATTAATGTTTAGATGGAAATCGGCAATTCGATTAAACGGTATTACGGCATTAAGAAAGTCAATACTAATTCTTAGCCTCCCAAAGCTCACGGACTTCATATACTAATGCCAAGACAGACTCTCCGTATGGTAAGAGATCAGCAATGCGAACGTGGCTGATCCACTTTTCCCTCTCTCTTTATTTTCCTTGAGTAAAAAAAATAAAATAAAAAAGGACTCAGTATCATATGAAAGTCACGAGCCCCGGTTTCTCAAAATATTTTCCTAGTCGGTTCTTGTACCAGTGACTATTTACCACGTAGGTTGTAACCTTGAAAAGTAAGGGCATCCGTGCAAGAACTTAAAAGACGGAGCATCGGGTGCAGATAGGCCTCCGTCCTTACAGATATGATCGTCGTCCGCACGGGAGAACAAAAAGCAACGACACTATTCACACCCGGAGCGGAGCGGAATCGTAATTCCTCGCTTGATTACTCAACAGAGAATAACTGTTCCATGGATCATAATAGGTTTGACCAATGAACAAGAATCAAATTAGAAAAAGAAAATCAAATCAAGTAAAAAAACACTTTCTTGGGAGGGAGTTAATATTGTCTAAAGAATTCTGATCGATTCTCTGGACATAGACCTGTTTTTGAAGAAATTTTGGTTTTGTTACTTTTATTTTTGGATTGTTTTCGGTTAGCCTTTAAATAGTACCGGACGAACCGCGACCACATACATAAGTTCCTACGATTAACTTTGAACCCGCCCGTCCTTTGTGGTGCCTCCCAGGCTTTACTCGATCCGGTAGTTAGTCGTCAAAACGCTAGTCTGCTCCGGAGCGAATTCAGGGTTCAGGTTAGCTAACCTTTTGCCTAGACTAAAGTGGTTCTTAACTATCTGCTGTCACTTACGTTTCCCATTGTCCCATGCGCGCTCCCTGATAGCCGAGGTGATATAGTGGACATTCCCTCCATTCATACATACCGAGTACGTATGTACATACCTGTACTTTACTATATTACCTTGGTCTCTTTTCGTTCTCCCCCTCTACCCCCTCATTTTTCTGTCGCCTTTCTGGCTGATGTCGTATTCCATCTTGTCTCCATAAATTAGGTAGATACTAGTACCTAATACTCATACGATAGTACTTAGAACACTCGCCTAAAATCGTCCAATTTGGACACCCAGGGGCTTCGTCAGGCTTTTCTATCTATCTATTATTATTTTATTTTATTTTTGTTATCATATCTTTCTGTCGGTACAGATCCTTACCACTCCGTCGATCGTATCTGCCTTGTCTCCTGCCTTAGGCTAATTTCTGTTACTTGAGTTTCAACCGACTGGCCTGCAGCTGATGATCCACATACTTGAACTTTGGTGCCACCGTTAGAAGCTTGCAACCATGGGTGCACATGCGCCTGGAAAAACTCCCGTTTTCCAAATCGGATATGCCGAGTTGTCAAGATCTATCTAGGTGTAACTTTCGGCATGGCCCTTCATCGCTATTTCATCTCTGACGTCTACGTCAGATGTTCGAATCGCCGTCGGGATCGTCGTTTGTCCGCGTCAAAAGAGTATCGAGGAGGATGATCCGGGTAGCTAGGGAGATGTTAAATAGATTGACTGGTTGAACCAGGGTGATGGCTGTGCAAGGATTGGCCGTCCTGGACTATAATTGTCATTATTAATAAAATCCTGCTATATTAGCCTGATTTTTTTCTAATTTGGTTCTTCCTGGTTCTCTCTCCGCTGGCACCCCAGTCATTAAGTTCCAATATTTAGCAATCCCAATTACATGGATGTCTCAGACCGGATTGACCCTATCGGAAAACAACCAGAGGCGATGTGGACACTCTGCTGCGTCCATCCCGAAAAGTCACGGCTTTGGAAGGCTTTAGTGCCGTGACCTCAAGAGCGTCGTCGGTCTGGTACTAGGCAACTATATACATCCCTCCTTGACAAGGTTATCCGATTAAGGGTCTCTACTCCTTGGCCAACTAGCATCAACTATTGTTTTGTATTTCTTTCTGGAGGTGGATCTCCTCTTGTTAATACTATCTTATTGCTTCAGGATTCGCTCCATTCAGGGCTACCCGTCGGTTCCTCTTCACCTTTTTTCGGTATTTGTTCGGGAAAATATTTCCCTCTGGAGCCCTACTTTTGTCAACTCCCGAGGCTCAATGTGCCAATAAGTGTCTGCCTCGTTTGCTATAAGGACGCTTCCTTATTTTGCCTTTGTTTTTGCATTTATCTGGGATTTTTGGCCCTCGGCAAGCGTCATCGGCTGTGAATCGTATGATCTAAGTAATAGACTTTTTCTTTTTCTTTTTTTTAATTAGTTCACGTTGGTACTAAGGTAGTATTGCAGGAATTAGGGTAACAGCCCTATCTGTACGTTACTCCCGCAAGGGTTGGACCTGATTGCCCGCCGAATGCCAGTAAATTGACGGAGAACAATCGCTTTAACCGTGGGACATGGGAACTAGAAATGCTTGTAGCCGATACAGTCGGCCTTGATCGACGAACGGCTCTACTTTTCTTTGAGTTTCCCGGATCAGTAATCAGGAAAATAATAACCTGTGTTATAGATCCGGCTAATAGCCTTATCATACTACTAGTCCAACCAAGGATCCGAGACTGGTCGGAAAAAGGAAGGAGAAACTACGTAGAAAATCGCAACAACCTTGACGGATTGCAGATCGGATCGTCATGATGTGAGACACGTTGCAATTACGCCGTTACTGACGATACGGGCTGTCTGCCGGAGAAGAGCCGTTGGATTCCAAAGAGGAACTCCGGTCTCAAAACAGTATAGCAGACGGAGCACGTAGTTGGTGGTAGTTTAAGCCGAGCCGAGACACACATGCCTGCCCTTTCCTAATGAAAATGATAATAAGAATTCTTTCGGGCCCGGTTGTCGGATTTCACCCAAGCCCACTTGGTGCGAAGAACCCCCGCGAATAACAGTCCAATGGAACGATTGATGGTTTGAGCTCCTGAAGCTATCGCTGCTTCTGCTGCACCTTCCCGAGCCTGTGACCTTACGTATACCCTCTGAGACTAATTGAAGCTGGGACTGAGACCGTCCCGTGGGAGGATCTTCTCTTTTCTTCTGAGGCTTCGAGGGTTGATCGGAGGTGTCCGAATACGAGTCTGGTTTTGATTTTCTTTCTTTCTTTCTTTCTTTCTTTCTTTCTTTCTTTTTTTTTTTTTTTTTTTTTTTTTTTTTTTTTTTTTTTTTTTTTTTTTTTTTTTTTTTTTTTTTTTTTTTTTT
>ML733675.1:0-12261 GCA_009176405.1 Aspergillus novoparasiticus | reverse complement strand
AAGTATACACTGGAGGGCTATTCTAGCTCGGTTCGGTCAGTCGTCTTCTCAAACAATGGCCAGCTTCTGGCATCAGGCTCCGATGACAACACTATCAAGCTGTGGGATCCTGTCACAGGCGCCCTTAAGCATACACTGGAGGGCCATTCTAGCTTGGTTCGGTCAGCCGTCTTCTCAAACAATGACCAGCTTCTGGTATCAGACTCTTATAATAACACTATTGAGCTCTGGGATCCTGTCACAGGCGCTCTCAAGCATACACTGGAGGGCCATTCTCACTATATTCAGTCAGTCGTCTTCTCAAATGATAGCCAGCTTTTGGCATCAGGCTCCTATAATAACACTATCAAGTTATGGGATCCCACCACAGGCGCTCTTAAGTATACACTGGTGGGCCATTCTAGCTTGGTTCGGTCAGTTGCCTTCTCAAATAATGGCCAGTTTCTTGCATCAGGCTCCTATGACAACACTATCAAGCTATGGGATCCTATCACAGGCGCTCTCAAGTATACACTGGAGGGCCATTCTAGCTCGGTTCAGTCAGTCGTCTTCTCAAACAATGGCCAGCTTCTGGCATCAGGCTCCTATGATAACACTATCAAGCTGTGGGATCCCGTTACAGGCGCTCTCAGGCATAACATAAGCACTGATGGTGTTGTTTCCAACATTAAATTTTCGGAGCACCTGCCGCTATTGACTACCGACATAGGATCTTTCGATATCCGAATCTGCTACGAAAACTTGCCATCAAATTCCTTCAAAAAAGTGACAGAGATATCTCTGGAGGCAGATCGGTGGATTACTATTCAGGGTCAAAGAGAGCTATGGCTACCCCCCAATTACAAACCTAGCTCCTCAATGGTTAAAGACAGTATTATCGCACTTGGTAGCACGAGCGGCAGGGTTGCTATAATTACCTTCTCAGTCATGTAAGTTATCCTTCACAGAATTACGTTTCTATCTCTCTTATTTTTCAAATTTCTTTCCAAAAAGAGGCTAAGGGAGAAGGGGGCTTTATATAGTATCTGTAGTATAATATAAGTTTCTTCATTTTCGGCTCTCTGTTTCAAGTAGGTGGTGGCGAGGCACTGATACTTCTAGAAAGTGGCACGAAAAAGGTGTTCAACTTTCCTGGTACCTCAGTCATGTGACTGTCCCATGTGCTGAGTATTTTGATCCTACTCATAAGTGCATAATTTAATCACGTGATAACATCGTATCCGTTCCAAAAATTCTGTCCAGTACAGATCGTATTGTATCAAATGTTGCTCAAATAATCGGCTCGCGCTAAGCCCTTGGCAGTGGGGCTGGGAAACAATCGTCATGTGCTTGAAGGTCAGAGGAATTTCGAGACCGACTGTAACAATCGAGTATACGTACTCGATTGGCCTGGCCCTTCGACTTTGAACTATCTTTTGTTACTCGCAATATATCGCCTTCGATATCGTTACTATCGGACCCCCGGTCAATCCCTCGGTCTCAATACTAGTGGATTCTAGTCATTGAGGTAAGTCGTCTCTAACCAAGATAGCTAACTGGTCGCAGAGTTCTTGGACGAAGCCCCGGGCGTAACATATTCTTAATATTTATTCTAAGTATACCCTTATAGTCCCCTAGCTTATTCTATCTTTTATTTAATTAATAGATATAGTTACTATTAATATATTAAGTTATTTAGCTTAATCAAAACTAGAAGTATCTATAAAAATATAAATATTATCTCTATTATATACTACTATTATCTTCACGATATAAAACTTTTTATCCTGTTGGTCTGGCAACGCATATATTCTATTATTTACAGGTTAAATATCAATATATCCATTTCTGCTGCTATCCATGACTAAATTGCCTATCCAAAGTAGACTACACGGCAGAACCAATTACAAGAATAAAACCATCAGCATCTTTTGCCTTAAATCATAGAGAAGCATACTCGTGCGAAGTCACTAAATATACCGAATAGGTCAATGGTATCATTGTAGGCATACAACTATCAGACAGATTGTATACCACAAAGAAAGGCCTACGAGAGGAAGACAATGAATAGTTCTTTCCATTGGAGCTAACAGACCTTTCTCACGTATAAGACCATCTAGTTGTACATACTATTTAGAAAGACAAATAGCATTGAATATCCTTTAGTCAATCCTGGGATGGCTTTCTAAATTTAATAACATAGAAACACCGCAATGATCAGTACAGTTCAATAGAAAAGGCAAACAAAGCTGTAGTCATCCTCTATGGCACACTCATTATGACACCTTGCGCTGCGTACCCATTCATGAAACACTGCTCATGATCCAGACACTTGGTAAAAAACAGATTACCCTCCACCTCCTGGGGTGCCAGGTCTGTATTAATATATTTGCCGGGAATAGGTCTTTGACAAAACGGACATTTGGAGGGTATGTACCAATTATCAATGTTCCTCGCGGCGGTATGTCTGTGTATGCTACCAAGGACAGATCTATGAAACTCTTTATTGCAACATGCATAGCAAAGTGCATGGCCGCATCCTAGAACTAGATCAATGTAATTCTCATAGCAAATTTTGCACAGAAAATGATCATGGAGTGAACGTCCTGCATAATAGTTATTATCGTGTCTTGGGTAATTAGTAGGCAGTTTCTTACCGTCTATGAGATTCTCAGTCTGGGCTGGGTTCTCTTCAACGTCATCAGTATAACAGTTATACAGATCATAGCCTACTGTGGGTACTACCTGGCCCTCGAGTATACACACTAACAGCATCATAGCTGCTGTGTCTATCACTAGCGATATCCAACTCAATTGGATTATCTGTTGAGGGTGTTAGCCAATGGAGATTCAAAGAGAGGGGATACCGTACCAATACTCTCGCCTGGATGGTCACCAAGGTAGGCATTGTTATCATGATCAGATATATCAATCCTAATTGGGTCTTCTAAAGTTGGATCAGTGACTCAGCCCCAGTAGACAAATATTATATCATACCGAGAGTGTCGCCTGGGAGGGAAGGATGACTCGTAGGGATATTGTTGTTATTATCAGTAGAATACCCAGCGTCAGATACAACTGAATGCTCTGTGATGCTGTTAAAGATAATCCTCCTTGGGGCAAATGGTGTAACTTACGGATGCTCCTTCTCGGAAACCCTAGCCCAGTGAGTCCATATTCAGTACTGTCTAAACCTTCATCGTTGTCCAGAATCGATCGCTCAACAAGTGTAGGTGCTATAAAGATGTCGTCCGCCTCCGGTCCTGCTGTTATAGTTGTATAGATCAAAACGAAGTCAGACATAGCAGCAAGAGTTGGATGAGAAATCAAGAAAAGGTTAAGGTTGAGCAGTGATAAGTCTATACGAAGAGAAAGGTCGACCTGGAGGGTCTCTAACAGCCTTTAAATATTGGGGACTCCTTAGGCAGACTCGTGATCCGGAAGCTATTATTATATCATAAATTAAATCTACTGATAGATTCAGCCTAGTGACTGGCACGAGGATAATAATGAAACAGATAGGCACTCCTCACTCAGAGCACTACCCTATCATTCATTACTATGGCACCCACACGGAACATTAATACCTGGGATTCGTATGTAATTGTGAGGGGAAGAGCATCTTAAGGCTTCAGTCAGCCGTGTTGTGTGGCGATATATCAAATGATTGGCTTTGATAGCAAGAGATGATACCTTCGGCTGCAGAAAGTGTATCAGTCTCCTGGAGGGTGAGTAATATTAGCATTCTTCTTGACCATTTGACTGTTGATTTCTGCAGAAAGGGTAATTGAATAGCTTTTGTATGCACTAGGCTCTCCAAAGCAGTGAGATCTGTTTGTTATTCGGTAACTTCGACTCGCCAGAGACACAACCGGCCAAGAGATGGATCAAGACCAAATACTTGACCAGTCGCCTTCACGGATGTCGACCTGTTGCGAGAGCAAGGTTTCGAGAAGCTCTATTCTTAGGCCCAGTCCAGGCGTTCTTCCGAGTCAGTATCACCAGGCCACCTGCGCCTTATCCTTGCTAGTCTACTATAATAATTTTAACCATTACGAATAAGATCGTCCAATATCACAATAATATAACACCCGCTGCACTACCCACCAACACAGCGAAACACTATCCAACAAACCACTGCCTTGGCATGTATATCCGCGGAATATGGAGATTAATCAGCTATAATTATATGTCACGCTGGCCTAAGACAAAAAGCCAAATAGACATATAAGGGCATTTATTCCTCCGACAATCATTCATTCTGTATTGTCATTTCCACTTCCACACTTACCTTTATATCCTGAACTTTGCCTCCTAGACTAGCTTGGTTTCGCATCTCCCCAATAATAACATCTATAGAAAGACATCGAGACTCCTCTAAGAACGGCTGTTGCATCTCCATAGAAAGACCGGAGGACTTTTCCATGTTGGGTTCTGCGAGTAATCTTATCCTCATTAATATCGAGGAAAGCAGTACCAAATCCCCTCCTCCGAATAACACCGACGGCGACACCATCCTGGAAACTCCCAGCTATCGCCCGCAGAGACATATCTACCACGGCCAGGAGGACAATCAGCAGATATACTAATTCAATAATAACATCGTCTCAATGGCTCCGGATAGCCACAAGGACTACAGCATGGCCATACACAGTGTAGTACATAAAGATATAGCTGGAGGGTCTCCATTCTCTGGTAACATAATAGCCCAGCCCTCAAACCGGGATGACTGCACCCCAGCTGTCGTCTCACATGCAACGGTAGCCGAGAGTTCAGTTCGAAATGTTTACTCAGGTATATGGCTCTCTGCTATAAACGGACCAATAAACTTAATGATTCTAGAATATACCACCGAGAGTGGTGGGGCGGCGGTTAGTGAACATGTCAGCAATGATTCTAAATGCATGCAAAATACGATGTTCCCCCAGTCAAGCAAGTTAGATGGAGAGCCATTTACTTAACTTGTACAGTGGACACCCAAACAGACGACGAATCAGCGGCCTAATTTCACCATAAATCAATCTGGTGACCAGACCGACACTATAACGGCTATCCTCGCGCACAGCTCAACGCTAGAGGGTCGTTTGACACTCCTTTACCTCGGCGTAAAGTGGTGCTCCCACCATAAGCTTCATAAGTAGGTCCCAGGGCTGTTAAATAAGTATTTCTGTCATACCAGACTCCATAAACATCATAGAGCACACAAAAGACAAGCTATTGCTGAAACACCCTTAGTTTTAGAGAAGAGGAAGAGATTGAGGGAGATATAGGCCACGACTCATTATTTATCTAATCTTCTGTCAGATCCCGTTTCATTGATTGAACACGTTTCTTGTAACTTAAACTTAATCTTCATAATTCGTTGCTTATGACACATTATTGGAACTAGGTAATTTTAACCAACACTAAGTCATAGAAATCACGCGCAGCGTATTATATTGAGCACATCGCATTCTGTCAAAGAGCACGAAGTCGTTTCCGCTCATGTGCCTCAACACTAAAATTGAACCTCCCCGACTTTGGCCGCTTTGTTACCGGCCGTGGATCTAGAGAACAGTGGAAGTCAATAATCATAGCAGGCTCTAGCTTGGCGTTCCACTAAATATTGTCTGCACGAAGGTCCTGATGTGGAATGATCCATAAGAGGTTTGTTGATACTTTAATTACTCGACGGCTAAACAAGCTAGGACCCCAGAAAAAATAGTGCCAAGCATCGGCCAAAGGTTATTCCCTTACCGGCAACGCAATGAAGCCAGCATACCTCAATTTAATTTGATGGCTACCTAACTCATGGTTACAATATTGACTCTACCCTGACTCACCCAAGTAAACTATCCGCTATACCTCATAATACAAATAGCATTCGTAACATGCCACCGCACTTATACACAGATGAATTGCTGTTAAATTCCAAGGCCATCACTCCCCATCGAAACATTTAGAGGAGAAATCTGTGGTCTGGCTAAACACAGGCAGCTAACGGGAGACATGGGTCGACTGAGGTAAATGCTAGTCTTGTCTCGCATCAGTATATTTATCTTTGCGCCTGCCCCCTGCCCAATCGGCCACATCCTGGACGGCTTTTTCGGTATCCGACTTGTATTGCAAGATATATTCTTGGATCTCTGCCGGGGAGAATACATCGGCAGGTATTTGCTGGGTGAATTGAGTGGCCAGATCGTGAAGAGGCCTAGGGCTCCCATTCCTAGACACGAAGTCTATGTCTTCATTGTTTCCATACATTGAACAAAAAATTCGGAATATAGTGTCATTGTTCGCAAGACTAAATGTCAATGTCATATCAACGCGACCAGGTCTAAGAAGAGCTGGATCGAGATGCTCAGCGTGGTTTGTGGTCATGACAAGGATCCTATTTTCCTTTGCAGCAATGCCATCAATCTCATTACGAAGCGCTGAGAGGGAGATACCCTTTGAGAAAGGCGTCTGTCTACTCTCCTCGCTCTCAGAAACAGGACCCTCTTGCTGAGAGACACTCCGCTTATGCGTGACACCCGCGCGATCAATATCTTTAAGGAGGATGATGGATCCTTCCGGCACCTTCCGAAACAAGGTTGAGAAGGAGAGCTCATCCAACGAGTTTAAGCTGAGTAAATAAATGTTCATCTTGAATCTGCCCGCAAGTGCAACGCAAAGACTTGTTTTTCCAGTCCCAGGCGGCCCCTGAAGGAGGTAACCACGGCGGTACGGGATACCGTTGCGCTTGTACCAAGAACGAGTTCTTTGGCTGAGGTACTCATCGACATCTTTAACGATCCGGTCTTTCTGTTCTTTATCCAATATCACACTTGACAGTTGCCTAGCCGCCCATGACGCAACCCGACCCCAGTTCGAGGTTCCTGCCCGTGATTCTCCCCTGTAGATGATTATGCGGTTCCTGTCCCTTTTCGCAAAATCTCGTTGCGCGTCAAGGAGCAGATTTTTAATGACGTTCGCATTCCACCCAATGTGAGACAGGTAAATTTTCTCCGCGTTCATTAGCCACGAGGTATTGGCTGTAGTGCTGTAGGGCTAGCGGCGGATAGTAAACCAGCGATCTTTATATCGAAAGGAATGCGTGCCGGTGGCTGGTGTAAAGTGGACCTTCCTAAGATTGTTTCTGTGTGTGGCTTCCACATCCTCATAATCGCTATCGTGTTCATCGCCCGATGACCAGGCTGAATAGAATGGGGACTCTATGTTTATTCCAGCAACAAGGTTGGCTGTGTTTCGAAACATCTGTTGCTGGGACATCCAGTATAACATAACATTGTACATCTCGTCATCGTAGCGTATCTCGATGGTAGTGATAAGATATTTTTAAATGTAGCTCCAAATTAGAGACAATACAGAGATACCGTCAGAAGCCATCAATAGATAAGCCATCAACATATGGAACACATCAGGAGTCGTCGACGACAGGATAAATTTAGAAAGATATCCACGCAATACCAACACAATGTCTGATGGGTTGGAAGCCATTCTTGCTTCAGGGTCAAAAAGAATCTTGGAAAACTTTTGTCGACGTGAGAGCTGACTGCAGAAGTCATAAAGGCCAAGTGAACGTGGAAGGAGGTAAGACAGAGAGGCTTAAATAGATAAACTTGATTTAGCATGGCACGAGGGGTACTAAAGATACTGAGCGTGGTGCTTGTACGGGATCAATGCTCGTACCAAATATCACACTCTAGCCGGTGTCAAATGTCTTCTTTGCTTCCCTCATGATGGGGTTTCCTTTAATAGAATCACCACTAGTAGGTTCAGAAGCGGAAGAGTCCACCAAGCCACCAAGCCACCAACTACCGCGGGAAGGTGGGTAAGATTATGACGGGTGCTTTCGGAGAGTCCACACCCGACAATATGCATAACTATCAATACAGCAAAAGTTCGATCACGAAGCTATATTGTACTTTTGAGTCTATACTCGTATAGTCATACTTTGTACTAATCTAATGTTCGGGTTCCCTCTTTGGGCATACCGCATTCAAGTATACGTTTGACATACGTACTAATTTTGGACGCTAACCTTGCGTCACTAATTTTCGTTAGATCAAATAGGGCTTTGGGAGTTTTATTATAATGTAGGTCCAGATTCAGCAGAATGCTAACCACATGATACGCTATCTAGTCATAGGCTGATGAAAGTCCAATGACATGTTTTATAGTGCCAGAGACCGAAGCAGTACCAATATACTTTCCTTAATATCCTCCGAGATATTGATCGGTACCTGAGTATCACCCTCAGTATCCACAAAAGTCTCAAAGACTCCATAGTATACAGGATACCGCCACGCAGTTAACTCTAAAACAAATCCTGTATATGCTTCCAACCAACTTGGTATGCTGTATTCAGAATGTTTCTGTATGTAGTTTTCGAGTAGCTCAGTGATTGTCTTAGAGGTCAACTTGAGATATACCACAGTCGACTGATCAATAGAAGCGACAGATGCTTCAATATGGACAATCCTATATCTTAAGCTGTCGTGGTCGTCAAGCATGACCGAACAAAGAGTCCACATAGTGGCCTCATTTACTCGGTGTTGCGAGATATCGTGGTTCTGATACATGGGTGGGGGCATGCTAGAATACATCGTGGGTGGTGGTAAGGCATGGTAAAAGCGTTCAGATTCACCGGTGAACTGAAGATGACACGGTAAGTGTTGGGGGTTGGCGTCATAATACCTACATTAATATAAGTAATGTGGTTCTTTCTCTAGCAGGGAAGCCGTACAAATTGCCTGTCATCTGGGAAGACATATCCCGCAGTTCTAAATCACTTACTTGCCAGTTGGAATAGCAGGTAGAATTCGCCGGGACTCGATGATAAGATACAAAGGCTGAAGGTGCTAAAGCAGTGTCTGGATACTCAACAGGCGGACAACCCGCAGGCAGAAAGTACTCGACAGCAGAAAGCGTAGGTATATCATTGATCGTTTCTGTGGATGATTGTTGTGACGGCACAGATTCATTCCATTGGACCGTTTGGGATGTGCATTTGCCCGGGGCTTGTATTCCGTGGACAACTCCCCTGCTTAGTACTACCTCTGCTTTTGAACATGCGCTGTCAAGGACTCCTTGACATAATTCCTGGGACCGTCCAACAAACAGTATCGCATACAGTATGTTCTTTGCCTTAGGAGTAAGCCAGAATTGGGAACCTATAGCATCCATTGCATGGATAGCTCGGAACCCTTCTGAGTGCAAGTCGAATATAATGTAAATTATCAATGCAATCGTATCTGTTAATAACTGTATTAGAGGTTGAATAATAATTATAGTAGCAAGTCTCACCTGCTCTGTTATAATTATTCTTGCCTTCAAACTTTATAGCGCGAGGCCACCAACTCGGGATTATCCCACGCTTATAGGAGTATACATTTTGAAAACATGGTTCAATATAGCAAAAGAGACAATTTAAAAGCGCACGTAACGTGTTGTATGTTAACCTTGCAAGCATTTGCTGCGACCACTGGCTGATCCTCGCTGTCTCGCAACTGTAGAAGGTTAGGTACTCGGTAGAGCATAAGGGGTCCAACAGCATGCAATAACCCTTCCCAGTGTTTATGCTACCATCGTATGGTATCTTCTCTATTGGTATATCTTGGGGAAGGTAGATCTCTGGAATCTTGATTGCTGTGGATAAATCTATTGTCCCGTTAGTATAGTGTCCTGTACCTTTTTAGCCTACTCACCATGTAACCCGTCTCTGAAGTCTTTCTGAAATTGCCCCACCGAGACAAAGACATCTATCAACTGTCTACATCTCGATCCTTGTAACTCTTGTACACCCTCTACACTTTCGCGCAGAGAGCCCTCGAGAGTCTCCTCGATGGTTTTTATAATATAATCAAAACAATCTAGTATTGATCAGCACATGTTTTGCCAAATGTTATAGACCTCAAAACAAGCCCACCGTCTCTCCTTATCCAATTATCTATTTTACACCAGGCGGCGAGCAGGGCTGTAAGTTCTGTATTAGAGAGCCTCTGGAGGAGCCTTTTTCGAGCCTTTCGAACTTCGTCCACATTCCTCAGCGGAATTACACAATGGAGTCCTGTGTCATACTCTTCAATATAACTGATTATACACTTTGGTCTTCATTGATACTTACCGGGGATTATAGACATACTGCAATGAATTTTAAGTATCGAGCTTTCACTTGCGCTATCGAGGATTTGGATATCAAAGATGGTAAAACTGTTCCAGAAATAAGAGGTGATAAGGCAGATTAAATAATGATATACCACGCCCTAACCGAAAGTACACGAGGCTGCCAGATGACTGAGCTCCATTGTAGAAAGACAAGAAAATTAAATGAAAAACGACACGAAAAATAAAAAGATAAATTCCCTCCTATTTTAACACTGCTACCCTCAACCTCTCAGGCACACCCTAGACAGAGGTTTTGCATGCAATTAATTTCCGGACGGGTTGACGAACTCCCTTTGCCTTCGATGATTATTTCTCTCCACTTCCAGCCGGGTACTTTTGTGGCTGGAAACAAAGTCTCTTAGTTGACGTGATTCTGTCAAGCATGATCGATCATTTGGATTGTGAGGGAAGCTATCGTCTCCTCTGATTCATCGGATTCACCGGATCCCTTGACCCCTGTGGCATCGTACCCTGCTCGACCCATATTTTCCAATTTAGAGTGTCGGCCTGACGGTTACTAGAAAATATCTATGTCAGTCCATATCCTGCTTTAATAACATGACAACTCACCACCGTACGAAATTCACTGGTAAAAACTAAAGGTACCGCCCGGGGGGTGCAGCTGCCTATAAGGTAATGAAAGCAAGTGTGTCCTGATGCTTTTTTGTAGGAATATTTAGGGAGAGAAAAGGACGATATATATACTACTCTGTGTACGTAAACGAGACTGCCAGGTGGTTTGGCATACAATCGATTTCCAGACGAGCTATCGAGCTGCTCTTCTTTTCCGTGTCTATTTCACTCCACTACGAATAGAGGTTTCACTTCGGCCGCTCTATAATCAACAAAGTAGGTTTATGGGGCTGTCCACGACTGTGGGGAATGTTACCTGACTTGTAAGCAGTCATCAGCGGTTTCTACACAAATCTCAGAAGTTCTAGAATCATAGCTTTTGCTCCTCCCCCAAGCCTAAAATGTAACATGTGTGGACACATGATCTCATTATAGGAAGCCGGTCGATAATAGGATATGATATGCAGTGATCAACACTTGCTATGTTACATCGACACGATCGCATTGTATGCAATTAAATAAATTTGAACGAGGCTAGCTACGGGATATTGCGATCTACAGGAAAGTGGCGACAAAGTGAGAAGGTTAGGCGTGCGGCGTCTAGAGAATTGTATAGTGTACTAGGATTCTGCTCCTACTGAAGCCGTGGCGTCCCTTGAGGGTGTGTTGGTAAGGTCCCATTCCATCTATCGCAGTTATAAACATGTGCTGACCAGTTAATTGCATTGCAGGGTGGTACTTCCTAGCGTAGAAGTCTATAGCATGAACGCCATGTTGGGGCAGTGCAATATTATCATTTCCATGGAATACTCTGCTTGAAAGCCTGCCTTGATAATAGTCCGAATTATGAGACAACGTAATCTATCGCTTATTCCCTGCTTATTTTAATCCTGCTCAGATAACCACACTACCACTGGAAGTTTCCCCGTAAATCGTGGATCTAAGTACAACATTTTATCCTCCTTTTGAATTCGTCTGTATCTTCTGCCCCTAGAGCCTTTTTCGTGATTCGATGACTGGAATCGGACCGTATCTGGTATATTATTCCGTCCAAATGTGTTAAACAGGTGACTGCCAGGCAGTATGCCTATATTGGTGTCAGTGGATATTATAAACAAGAGGGATGGGTATATACTAGTGGGGTTGTTTGAGCGCTTACCCGGAGTGTCTCCATAATCCTTGTCGTATGTCGTGGAGATGATCGCGGAAGATTCCCAGAATTAAGCAAATGTAGTAAACAACACAAATGAAGGCAATGCAGAGAATCGCAATTAAGTACCACATTTCGTGGGCAATATTGTAAAATAGGTTATGTTTAGAGAAAGTTGGTGTTGCAAGTGCTGCTGTAGTTTGTTGACTCCCAATGATACCTGGGCACTTATAACTTATATTTAGCGGAGAACCGTTTATTCGAGAGTGACTATTCCACAACTTCGTGCTCAGGCTTGCGCTGAAACTGACCTAACTATTGGACAGTTCTTTTAATATTTACCATGAGCCACCTACTCGGTGGCTCTTCATCGTGGCAGGCGTAATGCATGGCTGAACCGTTCTCTTTCC
>ML733673.1:0-12580 GCA_009176405.1 Aspergillus novoparasiticus | reverse complement strand
CCCCCCCCCCCCCCCCCCCCCCCCCCCCCCCCCAAGTCCTGAAGTGTTATTAAATCTACGGGAATACAGGGGCATCCCAAGGACGATCTTGCTGGGAGATACTCCCTGTGACTCGTAGTACTTGACGGCACTCTCCGTTTCGTCTGCTGTGGTCTGAGTGCTGCAGGTCGAGCGATAGAGATTGGCCTGATGCCGGGCGAGCTCGTCCCAAGAACCCGAGTAATCATATGTCATTAAGTTCCACCAGTCGACGTATTTATCCATCTCACGCAAGTTCATCTTGGTATAATTTTCGGGCCCTGACCGTATGATAGAGTGGAATTAGTACTGCAGCGGATCATTTACACGTTACTCTTTGCACATTACTATTTACCTGGCGAGGAGGCGACGGCCAACTCGAAGTGCTTCCCTGCAGCGTGCGCCTTGCTGTTGTCATCCAGAGCCTAGCTCATCCTGTTAGAATTGCTGTACGTCTTACATAACTGGCACACGCGGACCCACCGATCGTATCTCTGCGAGGAGCTGTACCATGTCATTGGGCTGCGTGCCTTCGATGGGATACTAAAGCGATCGTCATGGGTCAGCGCTAGCCCTTCGTTTTCGACTTCATATCTCGTACAATTTGTGTGGATCAGGAGTCAGGTGGTGATGTTTGGTAACTGATCTCTGCAATAGAGTGTATTGCAGCTGACGGTTTTGTTCTTCCTCTATACTTTATATTCAAAGGCGTACATCATCTAGAGAGGTGGTACGATGCAGATATTTCTCATGAATATCGAATAGCTCTGTCTCCTAAAGGCTATACTTCAGATAAGATTAGTCTTGACTGGATTCAACACAAAGTGCCGTATCTCTAAAGAAGAGGTTCGATTACTACTTTTTGATGGCCGCGAGTCTCATCTTACCTACGAATTCCTTCAGTTCTGTGGACAGCATTATATCGTACTTTAATGTTTCCCTCCTCATACAACGCACCTTGTACAGCCTCTTGATGGACAACCTTTTCAAGCCTACAAACACTTCTATCGCAAGCGAAACAATGAGCTTACTTCAAGAGGCGCTGAGATGGACGATAAGAGTGATTTCTTAAGCAGATTCATTCTATTCGTACAGAGACTTTTAAACAACGTACAATCCGGCATGCCTTTGAGAAGCGAGGTATATATATATCCCTTGAATTCAGAGCCAGTTCTTGAGCCTTTAAATAAGGCTTTAGAATCAGCTCCAGAGCTTCAGATAATTACAACACTATCACCACTACCTTCAAACTCCTCACCACTATCTACAATACGAGATCTTCGTCGAAGTATTAGTAAACCCCAGTCTTCCACTGTATTAAACTTAGTTATTTGGGATGTAAGATTTCCTAGTCCACATCTCGTTGTTATTGAACGGGACCAAGCCCCCTACTGATCGAAGTCTCTTCGAAGGCACATGGCAGTTACTTGTTACCACTAGATTACCAAGAGCACTACATGGCAAGGGGCTGTGGTATTGCGCCCCTACTCACTCGGTATGCCTTGTATTCATTATCCCATGGCTGATTCAATGACCCTGCTCTACTCTGAAGTTACTGCCTCGGTGTCCACTAACCAGAAAGAAAGCATGTGCGTGCGGAGATTTCCGCGGGTGACGTTACGGGTTCTAGACTCATACAGAACAAAATCAAGAGGCCATCTATGCCTAACAGTCCAATACTGTCCACTGATTTGATCTCATTCTAGATATCTACGGAGTCCTAGATACACAAAAAACTATTGAGTAACAATACCCAAATCCAGGATTCAAACAGAGCGGCATCGCGCGTGTGTGCCCTGTTTTTCATGCCTAGAGCCTCGCAAATCATCAAATGAGGTCCTGAGAGAAACAGTCAATTTTGTAGCCAATTCCTTCAACGCTTTCTTCGCCTCGGCGGCCTGCAAATTTAGTTCATCGATATGCGCTGTCGTAACGCCACCTATTACCTCTGAACCACCATCGGTTACAGTTTGTATCTCGCACACACTGTCCTGGACCACGTCATCTAACTCGCACACTTTCATCTTGTGTTCGTCAGCAATCTCCTCGCGAAAATGATCCACAAGATCAGGCAGTTCTGATCTGATGCTTTCTTGAACGATATCATCAAGCCCTGATCTGATGCTATCGTATACAACGTCCTGCTGTAATTTAAAACGGTTGTGGATTTCCTCATCTATATATCTTTTGATGTCAGGATCGACAAGATGGACGCCAGGGGGGGCAGATGTCCAAGACTTTGATGGTAGGCCACCATCTACATCCCCTGAATGGGCTAGGAGACGATGGTGTCCGGAGCGAATCAATAGCTCACGAACCCGATCTTCAGGAAGTCGGCTAAGCTTATGCTCAAGATATCTAAGTGACGAATGATCTCCATCGTCGGGAGAAGAAGCATGTGTAAAGTGAGTTGGACGGATCGAGTTTGAAGATGGTGACGGAGAGCGAGTACTTGGGGTATTGACTTCGGTAGGTGATCCAAGCCAGTCTGGGTGTGTAAGATGCCGCCTTTTGCAACATTCCTCGGGTGACAGAGAGCGCCCTAGAGACCATCAACTGGCTATGAAAGCTGAAATCTCCTGTAGATGTGGAGATGGGACATACCTCTGCCCCGTTTGCCAATGACCGGCTTCAATTCGGCTTGTTCATTGTATTGGGGTGGATCCGCCTGCTCAGCCGGTGTTGGTACACGTTCCTCATCATAAGGAGGTGGAGAAAGCTTGAATATGCTCGGATCTCTCTCGACTACATCTGGATGCCGATGAGGGGCGAAAGACTGTGGCTGGAGGTGTTGTATTCTAGCGCAAAATTTTCTCAACGTCTCGAATTCTCCCTCCTGAAATTGTACCTTGGCAAAATGTAGGCGCAGGGATTTTGACTGACAAATATGGGCGAATGCGATGAAATTTGAGTCTTGTGGATCAGAGGAACTTAGAGACTCTGCCCAAGATGGACAAAAAACACTCCCAAGCTCAGCTAAATCTATACTAAGCGTTGAAACCAACTTGGCACCACTTATAGTTCGCCGAATCTTTTCGGACAATTCCAGTGGGCACAGATTGGAGTTGCTTCTCTGAACTAGCGAAGATGTCCGGATCGTTTTCGGGGAGAAATTCAATCTTAATGAATCCGAGCTATTCTTCGAGTTAGCAAGGCCTGCCTTAATAGTAAGAGAGATAGATCCTCGCTCAGGGTCTCTGAAATAGTCAACGCGGCACCTGGCATCGCAAGAAAGTTTCGTGTCTGGTACAGAAACAACAACTTTCTTGTGCAAAACCCAGCGCGGCCTGTGCGATACAGGCGACATTGGAAAGCTATCAATATTCGTTAGATTTTAGAGGTTCCCTCGAATGATCGAGTAGCCCTCCCACCCGGGCTTTAAAAAAAAAATTATGAGCAGCCCTGGCTCAGGTGAATGGAGATCAATAATAGAATTGAAAGGATAACTTTAAAGAGACCGACTGAAAGCTCCTGCAGCCTAACCACAAGTACACGCTTACTCCAGTTCAAGAAGTTGGAGAGTCCTATGAAAACACAGGAATGGCACGCCAAGCGGCGTAAACGGCAAGAAGAAAATGATTCCTTAATTGACGAACGACAACAAAGGTATCAAAAGCTCTTGCGGCCTAGCCACACGTACGTACCCAGCCCAAGATCCAAACCTGGAGTCCTATGAGGACACAGGAAACGGCAGGACCAGCGGCCAGAACGGCAAAGAGCGAATAGTCGAGTCCCTATACGTGATAAGGATGATGAAGTCGATATCGCACAGAACGAAGGTGAAGCATGAGATATCTCAGGGGAAGAAAGGAATTGAGGAGATTGGTTGAGTGGTGGCATTGGGAGAGGATCGATACATAAGGGACGGGAAAGGGGGCTGGGGCTTGGCATTGTTGACCGCGTCATCTCTGACCACGTTATCTGATAGGTTACCTCATTTTGCGTAGTGGGATGAGCACAGACTTCCATTCTGCTGAGACTCTCCTTCAATTTACACTACTTTTGTTCCGCTCCTGTTTCGCTGCTCTCACCTTGAGGTCAATTCAAGACGGCTGATCTCCACTGCAGCCATTGACGGCGGGATGCAAAAGCGGTTTTTGTGGTTACAGATCGGATAGACAGCAAATTTACCTCCGTTGACGGCTAATGCCCGACCGTGGCCTTAGGCACTAAATAATGTCAATTCACTATTTTCCGTACTAAGTATCTGTGTTGGTGGCGATGTTGCTGGTGTTCTCTATACTGTGGCCTCTTAACATGGTAGGTCAGATATGTCGTGTTTGAGAACTTTACATATAAGATCTAAAAGGGTATCTTTTATATGGGCATAATACGATGGCAACCGTGTGGCACGTCCGATCGTTGATTATGTTACGTTAATGCGAAGGAAGTAGCCGCATGCGCCTCTCAATATTCTGCCGGCACGGTGTACCACGCCTACCGTGTGATTTTCTGCCAGCAGAAGTGTGGGCGTATTCACCGCTCATGTTCTGCCGTTCTTATAATGGATACACATGTACCGTCTGTTATTCTGCTGGCACAACTTTGAAACCCGTCGCGAAATCCCTGTTGGTCTAACCATGAACATGGAAATTGAAACGTCTCCTAGTACAACCTATTCGACCTCTTCCTTTCAGTGGGGAATTCAAGACGGGAAGTGAAACAAGTGCGCAAAAATTTGCCTTTTGCTTGTACTCTTAGTTGTTGTTAAATTTATTTTTAAATTCCTCTTTTTTATTTAATTTTATTTGTTACTCCCCCATGTCATGCCTGTGGTTAACGCAAACCCATTATCACTTTGGTCCCACTACCACTTTTCCATTTCCTCACCGCTGGATTGCTTGCTTAATGGCAGCGTGAATATGAAGCATCCCTCCGGTCTCAGAAAAAAATAATAATTAGAAACGATCTCCATCGCTCCTCTGCTTATCACTGTTTCGAGTCTCAACCTTATTTCCTTGTCCTCTTGATCCTTATTTGTATTCCTCAAATTCCCACCTCTGCTGTTCTACTTCTTTACCTCTTTACCTGACCGGTACCCTTGCGTTATTCCATTTTGATTTTAAGAACTTAGTTTTATTTTATCTTTGGATTCTAATTTCTTTTCTCCTTCTATCTCTCTTGTTAAACACTACATATCTTCTACTATCTTCCTCCCTTCGGACTTTATACTGTTTGACGGGCATCACTACTATACTACATAACTACGGGTGTGATTAATCGTGGTTTCAGTGGCTTGTTGCTTCAATACGAACACCTCAAGACCACCCAGTACGGAGGAGATTCTACCGAGGAATCAAGCTTCATAATTTGCTCCAACCTGTCTCTATCAACCTTTAACCTTCCCGATTTATCTTCTCCCTTTTCACCGTGGCGACCCTAGCGATCAGTGTGTTGACTAATACCCCGTACTTCAACCCGGGGCATTCCACTCATCACTATCATTCGCTATCTGGCTACCATCTCACCCAACCGACAGGTGCCCTCTCTCGCTCTTCCCTTCCCGAGTCTTCGGCTCACCCGGAGAGACGGGGGGCCCCGCCATGCCCCAGCTTCTTGCGGCAGTCCATCGAAAGAGACTCGGAGCATATGCCGTCGATTTATCCAGTGACAGGCCCTTCATCAGAAGATGCTCTTCGAACTGAGAAACACAGTGTCCTGGAGAAGAAACGCCCTCTTGTAGACGAGGATTGGTCTTTGAGCGCCCGCGAGGCTAGACGTCCGCGGCCTATTTCGTGGCATCCCCCAACCCCTGTGGAGCCCCCGCTGAATTCTACCTAGCTTCGTCCCATCGGAGTCGACTCTATCTTGAACCCCCTGGCGAGAGCACCATCAATATCCGCTTCGTCTGCGGAAACTGGTCGGGAAGGCTTCGGAGACCAGTTCTCGGCCTCCCCGTCTGATCAACATCTCCCATCTCCTTCAACACACGCAAACCGCCTATCATCATCTCCAGGCATGAGGAGCCGCCAGATCATCACTCCCGTTTCACCATCAGCTCGCTTTGTCAGCTCTGGATTCGGTTAATTACGAAACGCGAGTGCTTCCCAGTCTCCACTAGTCCAAGAAACACAGCCGGGAACATATACCATGGCGCCTGGTTCACCCTTGCCTGTGGATTCGGTAACAGGGCAGCCGATGTCCGTGTCAGGATATCAACAGCCTGTTCCAGTGTCCGTTCATTCCACACCAACCTTCCATAACCGCTGGACAAGTGTTAATCCAACACCAAACCCGAGCCCCAAGGAGACGAGCCCTACGACACCCATCTCGAACTTTAGTCAGTTCAGACGGTCGTCTCCTGTGGCTACTACTGCTCCTGGCCCACAACCTGCGCCATCAGATATGCATTCCACTCCGCATAAAACGATGGAGCCAGTCAGTTGACTGCCTTCTGTAGTTGCAGGGCACAAGCATGTGAATGAAGAGCCCGTCGTCCTGCCTGGCTCCCAGCCGGAAAATCCCCCTGACCCCGGGATGATCCCCTGCATCCTAGACCTGAAATCTGGCTCGTCTAGCCAGGCCGAGAAGCGAAAGGCCAATAGCGATGCGTCGAGGAGGTTCCGCAATAGGAAACGAAACGAGCTACAGATGTAGCAGAAGATCACGGCCCAGCAGGATGAAATCCGGAAGCAAACGGAAGCGCTGCAGAGGCAGGCCCAAGAGATTCGGGACTTGTTGCAAGAGCGCGACTTTTACCGCTCCGAGAGGGACTTCTATCGCGAGCACGTCGGCCGTCTGGTGCCTTCCGGTCAAATCCCGGCCCGGCCAGCCTCTCCACGCTCCTTTCAACACTCGAATCGTGACCATCAGGTCTAACCTAGTACAGACACCGCACAGTGAGTTGTGAATCTAAGCGGAATGCTACCACTCGCCTCGGCTACCAGATATCCCTACCCGAGATCAAACGCACATGTGATGAGAGCTACGATGAGCGAACAGTTAGCCAGATGTCACTGAATCAAGGGCACGCAACTTGTGATTGAGTTGATTTTCCCCGATACACTCTATCTAACGGGTATAATCAATGAGGCCCATTTGGGATTTTTCCTTTTATTTTTTTTTTTTTTTTTTTTTTTTTTTTTTTTTTTTTTTTTTTTTTTTTTTTTTTTTTTTTTTTTTTTTTTCTTGTCTCACAATGGGTATTTCTATCTGATGAGAGAAACCCGACTAGGATTGTCTATTTGACGGTAAAGCCCAAACAGCGATTATTTGATTAGCTAATTGACCAGCTCAGCTAGCATCGTAAGGCACCAGTATTACTGGAATCCCCTTGTTGGTCATGGACTAACGTTCAGGGGGGGGGGGCTACTTTTGAGTTCTGTACTTTTGCTATAGATGCACTTCTAACCTGGGCGTTGGCGGTCTCCTACCCACCGAGCCTGACTTGAGTGTTAGGGTGGCCGACGTATGGACCCATGAGCCAGTTCACTGCGGGTGCAAATGTCAGGCTGAGCGCTAGACTTGAGGAAACTATGCACAATTATCACCTTCCCCAATTATCAATTAACCAATCGCTTCAATGATTTAGGAATAGCGAAGGCTAATAGATTCATACTACCAGGTGGGAGGCAGTGCTCAGCACAGGTGGGCAACTCGCCTGCACGGCCAACTTCATATTGCGGAAACGTATTGAGCCACGGCATGTGGACCTACACCATTTTGTCCAAATAGCTTTTTGAAATTATATCCCTGAACGGCCAAAATCTTCTCCATACCGAAACCATGCCATTTTTCATCTGATATACTTGATCCTGCACTAACTATCCCAGGTACGTCTAATCGTATATCATCGTCTACCGTTTATTTGCTCATCAGCCGGCAGTATCAACTTCCTAAATCCGACAAGAAAGGAAAGAAGGAAACGAAAACAAACGAAGGTTGTTTCCATAATCCTTGTTTTGCTTCTAGTGAACGGGGGTCCCTGCGAGTATACGTAATATTACTTGCTCGATGGCGCTTGCGAGCTCGGCCAGGGAGTTAATACCGGCGGCGAAGATCTGGATTGGGGTCGTGAGCCCACCAGAGGTCGGCGTAATAAATATACATTTTGGAGTCTATGCTGGCTGAGTCTTGATCCTTAATTATCAGCAAAAGTCTGCTTCCTAAATGATTCGGGGCTAACAAATTTGGACTAAGCCGATGGCTATAACAGCAAATCCAAAAGAAGCCACTAGGTTGGCTTGGTCTGCCTAGGTCTGATTGGTGTGGGCAACATTCTTGAAAAGGGAAACAGACTGGGCATGCAGGGAGGCTTTGGGCTATTGGGTAATTACAATGCCATCAGCAAGAAATCAATCAGCACAATGTACAAGGAGCGTGGGATTACATTCTAGACCCAGTGCCTACTATGGTCGGAAGCCGCTACAACCTTTTTGCCCGAGGAAATAACAACGATATAGATCGTCCTTTAACCTCAGAGAGGCCCTTCTCCAACAAGGTTTGTACTAAAGACTCCCTTATTTCACCTATGTCTGGGGTTCACTAGTGGTTTAATAGTAGCTAATACGGCGAGCCGATCGTGCCTGAACGGCGCGATTTAAGACTGAGCGTTTCATCGTTTCGGGTCCGTAATTCCTTGCGATGGGGCTGATGATAGACCAAACAATTTTGAAAGGATTTTAGGCACTCACGCTTCTTCGACTCAAGTGACTCTATCGTCGGCCGCAGCTGCTTAGATTGGGTTGTATTGCTTAGTACAACAGCTGGGGGGGTATACTCAGTCTTAACCCAGAAAGGAGGTTTCTGCTGGGCGCAGATTTTGTACTAAATTGGGTTTAGCCCCATTCGAATCACACTATATGCCAGTGCGGGGCAGCGAAATACTGCCAAGTTCTGCCCGTAAATGGGAGTAGTATCACTACGATACGTAAGGCCGCGGCGAAAGCTCGACATGAGGAATATCTGAATTGAAAAACAGCATATACCACCACACAAAAGGTCGCCCCCCACCCCCCCACCCAGACTTGCAAATCTCTAGTTCTTGCAGATTGACAAATCGATATGGCAATGGAGAGTGTCACTCAGGAGATACTTGCCAAGCCTTCCACATAACGCAGCCTTGAGAATGTTGGAAACCTACTGTCACATTTAAAAAAAAGAAAGAAAAAAAGAGGCCAACTAATTGTTCCGGTGGCCCGCTCCTACAAACATGAATACCAAGTCGAACCCGAGGTTCATAGCTCGCCTATTTAGAGGAAAATCAAGAAGACCAGTGAAGCGATTAGTAAAGTGTATTATGACAACACTCAACGGCTTCTCTATTAACTCGGCGAAGCGCCTTAATAGGAAATAGGAAGATACCAAAAGGAAGATGGTGGCGGTTAGCAGTTGTCAGGCTGGCTCGACACTACACGGGATTTTCACTATTTTTACTTCCAAGTATACGTAGACTGTCTATATAAGGCCTTACACATATTTTTCAGGCCGTTATTTCGATTATTACTTGTAAAATACGGTTATCCTGGTACCCTCTTGAATATAATTTAGCCTTAGAGCTTCGAAATGAAAACAAGGGAATAAGTATTTGCGCCATTTTTGCAACCAGGTGTATTTTCCTGGTAGGTCTGAGTATGCCAACAATCAACCTAACCTCTTGCATCTGCGACATTGCCATCCGCGAACCTATATCTGTTGCTCGACAAACCATACAATATACACAGATCGAAGCTTAGGATAAGAGGCAGCCTATGGTATCGTTTAATATCATCCCTGGCTTGCACACAGCGGTTTCCTCCCCTATGCTAGACATTTCACCCGTATTGAAGGATATTCCAAAATGGTCCAAGCGCCAGACTTTTGGTGGCGTGCCTGGAATGATCCTTGGCTGGGCTCCTGTGCTACATTTCCAGGTGAGAAACAGAGGGTTTGGAATGTATGCAGTGTGTAACATTCTCTACAAGTTGAAGTACGAATCCAACAATGCTGGATTTCAGAAGAACCCCTCCTCTGTGGAATGTTATCGCATATTTGAATCACTCGGATGCTGTGGTGGTGATGCCTCTGGAAGCATATAATCGCAGAGAGTCTGGTATATAAGGTTCCAGACCCCACCCCGATAGGCCGAGTGGAAGTAAAATCGGCGCACATCTTCTCAATAACAATGGGTTCCATTGACACTTTAGACAGTGGACCAGCATCGAAAGGTCATTATTGTTCTATCATAAGAAACAATGGATACTAATATCTCTATAGATGTACTTGCAGGAAATTGCAGTGAGCATCTCATCCCTGAAGCATTAGGTTGCCTTGAAACATATGGCCAGCGACGTGTATTGGACACTGTCTCCCAACTTCGAAAATGCGGGTTGGACGGCATCTTATCTTTACCGCAACTAGTCGTTTGTGGTGATCAGTCTGCGGGTAAAAGTTCGGTACTTGAAGCATTGACTGAGATCCCCTTCCCCCGCAAGGATAACTTGTGTACAAGGTACCCGACTGAGATAATATTACGACATGGAAGATGTGATTCACTCATGATTCGAGTGATTCCCGATCCCGACCGCTCCGGTGAAGAGCAAAAGTCTATCAAAGCTTTTAGGGAGACCATAACAAGCTTCGACGAATTACCTCGGGTTATGGCAAAAGCGACAGAGTTGATGGGAATTGATAAAGCGAACGACCGTGAGGCTAGCAATGATAATTACCGGCGAGCGTTCGCACGTGATGTGCTCAGTGTCGAGATAGAAGGGCCGAATCGGCCTCAGCTCACAGTTGTTGATTTACCTGGGATCGTACAGTCGCAAACCAAAGACACCACACAGGCAGACGTCGACATGACAGTGGAAATAACAGAGTCCTACATATATCAACCACGTACAATTTGTCTAGCCGTCATCTCGGCAACTAACGATTATGCCAATCAACCAATTCTCAACAAGGTTCGTCAGTTTGACCCCAAAGGGGAACGTACACTAGGTATCATCACCAAGCCAGATAGGCTGCCGCCTGGCTCGGATACGGAAAACCAATTTTTTCGTTTGGCTCAAAATGAAGATGTATATTTCGAACTGGGATGGCACATCCTGAAAAACAGGAGTTTTGAAGAGACCGAATTTTCAATTCAGGAGCGAAATAGCTCTGAATCGAATTTTTTGCGGAAGTCAATATTTGGAAGCCTTCCTCCGACACATATTGGGATTAGCAGCCTCGTGAACCGTCTCAGCAGATTGTTGTTTTCTCATGTGCAGCAGGCATTACCCAGACTTCAAGAGGAATTGGATGAGGCTTTGGAGAATAACAGAAGAGAAATTTCTGTTCTGGGAGAGCCGCGGACAAGTCCAGAGGAATGCAGAATGTATTTAACCCAGTTGGGGTTGAACTTCTACGAGATATGCAAAGCTGCAGTCAATGGTCATTATGAAGGGCCGTACTTCATATCCGAAGGCAAAGAGTCTCATATCCAGCGTCTCGCATTGACCCGACGTCTGCGTGCCGCGATTCAACTCATGAATCAGGAATTTGCGGAGGAAGTCCGTGTGAACGGACATAAATACCACATCCATGGAATAAACGAAAATTCGGCGAACACGAAGCAAATGGATCCAGAGCCTCTTAACGAAGAATCCGCAGAAGATGATGACGAGACAATCTCGACAACGGTTGCTGCCAATCAGAAACGTCGACCCTTCTCAAACATCAAACGCCCTAAGAAACTTGCACGCCGCAAAGCAATTACTTGGGTGAACGATGTTGTTATTCGGGCAAGGGGACGGGAATTGCTCGGAAACTTCAACCCTCTAGTAATTGCTGAGCTATTCTGGGAGCAGTCGTCTAAATGGCATCTGTTTGCTAAAGCACATATAGACGAGGTATCCGGGACCTGTCAACGCTTTCTGGAAAGTGTCCTAAAGGACAAAGCCCCGTTAGATATATTCCATCGTTTATGGCCCACTATCTTGGAAAAAATAAAGACGAGACACCGAAATGCTTTAGAAGAGCTTGCCAAGGTCCTGAAAGACACTCGAAGCTACGTGATTAACTACAACCATTATTACACCGATACCATCAAGAAGCGTCAGTCTGAAAGGAGGAGGAACCATATGAGCGAATGTATTGAGGAGGCGACTGAGTACAAAAAGCTCCCAGGATGCAAGTCGGATCACACATTCCCGGATATTGACATTAGTCATGCGTTGGGCCTCTTTTCGGACCGCATAGATCCCAATATGGATAACCATAGTTCTGAAGAAGTCCTTGACTGTCTTTTTGCAATCTACAAGGTATGTATTCGCTGGTTTAATATTTCTGAAAGCTCACATGGTTGGTACTATAGGTATACCAGAAACTGTTCATTGCGAATGTTACGATACAGGTCATCGAACGGCATATAGTGCAGGACTTGGAGCTGATCTTTTGTCCGTTAACTGTTGCGAAGCTTTCCGATACTGATGCAGTCGCTCTAGCATCAGAGCCCTCAGCCATTGAAAGACAAAGGGAGTTCTTGATCGGAAGGGTTGCGAAGCTTGAGCAAGGTCGTGAAATTTTGGGAGAAGTTATGTCAAGCAACTAGACTGCGGCACGATCCGCAATGTCCACGGATATCCGCAATCCACATCCGCAA
>ML733672.1:0-12680 GCA_009176405.1 Aspergillus novoparasiticus | reverse complement strand
ATCAAAGATTCCTAATTTGTTCTGCTCTGCGAACTTTCCTTTGCTGATCGACATCACGTTCTGTAGTCGATCCAATATAGTTGGCCAAAGTCTCTGTTGCACGAAGACACCGACAAGGAGGCCAATCAGGCCTATCGAACGTCAGACTATCTCTTCCATATAGGAGCCTAGCATATGGTGCCTTTTACCATTCTTTGATAAGGTATGAAGCGGGATATGAGGGATCTTGCTGGGCCACCACCCCCCCCCCTCAGGTCTTCGCGCGGCTACCCAATCTTGACGGGAGAATACAGAACGTTGTGAGAAAATTGTGCCATTGAGCTTGTAGATTATTCCAAATATCCTAATGAAGCCTCCCCTCTAACCATTGTGTCAATGACCCAGCAAATAGGCATGTATTGTCTACATCTCCGAGTCTCAAGTCGACCTTGAAAGTCCACATACCGCTCCTCAAAAACATTGCAAGGATCTGGAAATCTAGTAAAATTTCACTGGAGCCGCTACTAGGTATATAGTCGACCTGAACTCCACGGGTATCGCGAATAGTAAGATGGCCTAGCGGACCGAAGGGTGTAGTCTTCAACGGCTCTGTATAAGATGTTTCCTCGTCGTGATTACCATCTGCGTAGATAGCAGAGAGGCTCACAGTAAAGGTCGCATTGACGAGGCCCTCGTCAAGAAGTTCCAGCTCCTTCTTTTTAGATTCAGGCAGATGACCGCGCAGGTAGACGAAGAAGACATGGTCGCTTTATTAGGATATCAAAACGTTATCATCAAGCTGCACTTCAAGGAGAGGGAGAACCTTACGCGATAATGGGCGTCGGGACAATCTCGAGGAACTCGACGGAGAATATCTGGTCTTCCTTTGGCACGATGTCGTATACGGCATTGTTGTGGCCGGGGATCTTGTCTTGTTGGGCCATAATATTCTCGCTGATAAGCACTTCTTGCTGTGCGGAGTTAATCTTAGCAAGAACAGCTAGGGCAGCGGTGTAAAGAGACAAGAAATGCGGGAGAATTGATTTCATCACGTGGTAGTCGTGTGGGAGTCGTGTGGGAGTCGTGTGGGAGGTCCGAGGAGTGTTGGCTTTATATAGGGTATCAGTTTCGGCTGGAGCTCCTGCACGTGATTATATAGTTTCCAAATTACTGATTTCTAAGTGTAAGTATATAATAGATTTATTAATTAAATTTTGGGAATTACGTATAGAAGTTCTGATTGGATGAAACTTTTAATTTTCTGATACAGTACAGTAAAAGCCCGTTATAAGCAATGCCCGATATAGGGAATCCTCCGGTATAAGCAATTAATTTAACTGATTTTTTTTTTTTTTTTTTTGGTTTCTCATACAAAATTCTTTAATATTCCGATATAGAGAAATTTCTTTATTTTCAATGGCCTCCTATCAAAATTACTTATAATGAATTAAAGTGGATCCTTATTAATTATTTATATAATTTGTAATTTAATATATTATATTAGTATTTTGAATCTCCCGAATTCCAACAACACCCCGCTTTATGTCAAATGATTGACTCGAAACTCTCCCGATAGCCGCCCTAAACTAGCGCCGCAACCGTAGCGATGCAAACGCTCTGGAATCTGGATCGCCCGGACGGCCACCAATTTCAAGTTCCCAGCCAACGTCGACTTTATTGAAATATGCCCGCGCACTGCAATAGAATAATAATGAAAAGGCCCTCCCTCACTTAGTTTAGCCACTTTTTATGTACATAGATAGATATTGTCATTCCCGCAGATATTCAGAATGCCCGACCTTGCGCCGCTTTCACTTATGACCTCCGTATCCTCCGCTCACAGGTGCGATCGCGTTAAATTAGGGGCCCCGCTCGGGGCCCACCGTGTTGGCTCGAGCACACCCCCTCCACTCGGGACACACCTGCTTAGCCTGTTAAAGGGCATATACCTATTAGGTTAAGCCGCTCTATATACTAGAGATACTTAGGGCATCCTAGTTTACCTAAATTAGGAGGGGTGTACCCTGAGCGAGTGTGCCCCGAGGGCCCTTCTAAATTAGTTATAAGGGGTCAGTTACTTAATCTCTGAACACTTCATCTAAAGTGCTGTACACCTTACAAGAGCGAGGCAAGCGATCCCAGTCAGGCATGTCGGCGTAGCGGCAGTATTGGGACTTTTAGAGGCGGGGGTTTTTGGATAGCTCATAGGGGAGGAAGGAGTCCATTTTGTTCTGATTTCCCCAGGGTAGCTCTGTGGTTTGGGATGGCTGTCGACCAGCAGGTCAAGCCTGGAGATCCACGGAGCCTCGAACGGCTGTCGGAAGTTACCGGCCTGGAGATTATTTGATATCGACCTAGCCTCGCACTACTAAGGGGACGGACCCGGACGGTGCCTCCCTAACGCCTTCCCAGGATGATGGATTTGGCCCCCATATTCTTCCCCGTTGCTGGACATGGTTCATGACTCGAATGGTGCTTTGTTGGACGGGTCCGGCCGACATCTCTTTTCCGCGCTGGCCAATCGATTGACGACAGCAACAACTGGGAAGGGGATCCCTTTTCGTTTTCGCTAACCGCCCAGGTTCACTAATATCTTTTGGATTGGGTTGTCCTCCGGAAATAAGTCGGTTGGAATATCAACTTGTTTATTTCTCTCGAGTGGATCCCTAGGATCAATGTTAACCGACGGTGTCTGGTTTAATTCCTGCGAAGTAGAAGGTAGAGGTGGCACACGGTGTCGTACGTACCTTGGGAGTGTCGCCTGGTAAATTCTTTTTTCAGGTGGCCGTATATTTCCCTAATAGCGTACTCCCACGACTTTCTATACTTTTCAAGCCTGAGAGTAACAGATGCTCCAGGATGCCGAAAGCGGGTAAAGATACATGACTTCCTCGTCTTCCTCATGGTACTTCGCCCGCAATGTCTTGAAAGGTTACATCCATCCTCGTTCACTCTAACCCGTATAGTCATCGTGCAATTGGATATTAGGAGCCTTCAGGGATGCCAAGATGGAACTCGGCTTCGCCTCGGTATGTATTAATATTGCATGTCGAGGTCTAGGGGTATATATGGTATTTTTACCGTGGGTCAGTTGTTATTGAGGGAGAGCAATTTACTATATATACTCGTACTGTCGGCCTCTATTTTCACAGAATCCATAGGCTTCTCATCTTTTCCCATTCGTATCGGTTGGAGCACGAGCACCATGCGCCTAAGGTCCTATCTCTACCTTTGGGGGCTGTTCGCCGTGTCAGGCATACTAGCCGATGACATCGACTTCTCGGCTGCCGCCCAGTCAATATCTGCTGCATTGGCAGATCCATCGTTTGTGCCTTATACGAAGCCCACCCAAAAGATTTCAGAGTTCATCGCCCTCGGTGATTCGTACACCGCAGGGACTGGCTGCAATGGCAACTATGAAATACTGAGCAACGATGCAGTTCGTGGGAAGCGAGCGTATCCCATACAAATGTCCCAGGACCGAGACAGTTGGGCCTTTATCAACAACGACGACACTCTACCTCGTTTTAGCTTCCACGCTTATACTGGCGACAAAGTACAAGAACTAGTTACCAAGCAGCTGAAGCAGGGAGCTTATGAAGAGGGCAACCTTGCTCCACGCAACCAGCCTTTTGGAAAACCGCAAGTTGCTGTGGTGACTATTGGAGGGAACGACGCGATGCTGTCTACGTGATTATTTCCCTCCCTATGATTCACCGTGCAACTATGTTTTGTTTACTGACTGCTGGAGAATAGTATATTGAACGATTGCATATACAGAGTATGGAGGCCGGGCGACTGCCAGACCACGCTCGATACGCTTCAACGGGAACTGGACAGCGGGAGCTTTCAGGACAAAGTCAACTATGGGCTGTACCAAGTAGCACATGCAGGACGGCAGGCCGGCGGTGCCGACCCTCGCGAAAGCTTCCAGGTGTTTGTCCTCGAGTATCTTACCTTCTTCAGCGATGCTATGGGTCCCGAATGTAACGATTATACTTGGGCGCCTTGGCCGAGATTGTGGGGGCGGCCGACACTCACCCAGGCGCTCCGCGAGCAGCTTAATGATAAGGTCCGCCAGGTCAACGCAGCCATCAAAGCGGCAGCTGAAGACCTCAAGAGGATGGGCGTCATATATGTGAATGGTATCCAAGACGCTTACAACGGCCACCGCTACTGTGAACAGGGAGCCTCCGAGGGCCAGACGGAATACAGTGTGTGGTTCTGGACGGCAGGCAGCCCTATCAACACGGCTTCTGAAGGCCCCGGCGACCCCAACAACGCTGCATCGACAGACAGCGTTGATCTCGCGCAGGGCCTGCTTGACTTTATCTTCCCCGGTCAGAACAAGGTGATTCCTACAGAACAGTCTGCGAGCAGCACACCGCCGTGGGAATGGGACGGCGCTGAGAAGTACCCGGACCTGCAGTCGCTGCTGGATGGCATTCGCGCTGCCGCCGGTGACGCCGACCCCCTAGCTGCAATACCGTTCAATTACATGCGCTCGTTCCACCCCAAGGCAACTGCGTATGCCGAGCACGCCTCGGCCCTATTTGCCGCCATCGCGGATAACAGAGGGGCGGTTGGAACTGGCGGTGATGAAGGGCAGCAGGTCGCCATTGCGTCGTATATCAACCCCCTCGGAGACCCAGCCTCGTGGGAACGACTCCTCACATACGATACAAAGAAGGTTAGCGTATTGGTTGCGAATGTCCTAAACGGTCCGGATTATGTGGTCGACGATAACTGGAAATCAGTCATCAACCAAGTTGCGAGTCAAGGTAAAAAGATCCTGGGTTATGTTCGGACTGGTTATTTGGGGGTAAGTCAACAACAATTTACTACTCGACTCGGCTCGCATGACCTCGCAGACTGGGCTTCGCAAATCGAACAGGATATCGACAAGTGGTACGAGTTATACGACACCAGTCTCGGCGGTATCTTTTTCGATGAAGGCTGGCCAGAATGCGGTCCCAACAATATCTACGCAGATCTATATGCATACATCAACGATTATACAAAGCGGAAACACCCCGGCGCATATACAGTCCTTAATCCTGGCTCACCAATCGCTCAATGCTTTGAAGACACTATGGATACACTGTTAACATTTGAGAGCAGCTATGAGACTTATACAAGTTCATTTGTACCGAATGATTGGACGCCAAAGGATCCGCGAAAGATATGGCATATTATCTATAAAGTGCCACAGGATCAGATTGTGAATGTTGCTACCCTTGCCTCGAGCCGTAATGCAGGGTTACTGGAAATTACTGATGATGACCAACCGAACCCTTACGACAATCTACCTAACGAGGCTTATATGAAAGCAGTTATCGGTGCTGTATCAGGTGGCACGCCTCCTATTTCCAGCCCAGCTAAAATTACCAATTCCTATGTTGCTGGTCTTCCAAGCGACGTAGTTATCTCCTCTTCGGACTATAGCTCGGTCACCCTCACCTGGTCACCAGTCGCGAATGCTCTTGGCTACGCGGTATATAAGGACAGTGTACAGGTACTGGAACTGCCAGCCTCATTGACCCGAGCTACGATCGGTATGCTCGACCCCGGAACCTCTAATATTGCCTTCGAGGTACGGGCGATCTTGTCTTCAGGCAGTGGAGGTAGCTCCCGAATAATCCCAGCAAGCACGAAAAGCCTACCAGAGAACGGTACAATCGCCAATGTTGGCTTTACACAGAATGGCGACACCGTTATCTATAAGGCCGACGTCCTGGTCCCATACGCATTTGTGCGGCTCTTCATCGGCATCAAACAACCCGATCCCGGAATCGGCCGTGGATGGCCGATTCAGGCGCCAGCGGATGTTACAGGATGGGCGCAGCACGAGATTGTCAACTACCTCGTCGAAGGTAATGACTTTTACTCCGGCCTATACAAATACACTGGTGCTTGGTACGAGACAACGACAGCCAATGCGGATTGGACGTGGTCCTCTATTGGAGTCGCGTCTCAATCTCAGAATGGTTACACGTATACGTGGAGCGTCCCTCTCGCTGGTACCGATGCTGTAGCCAGCGAATATGTGATACAAGGCCAAGGGTACGCCCCGATCAAGAATGTTTTCATGGGAACCCTTCGTCACTACGGTACAATTTGACGAAAGGAAGCTCTCTTTCTGGATTCGTGAAGTTGCTACGGAAAGGCTACGTACTTGAAGAGACCCAGCTCTGACAGATGTCATGCTTGTTGAAAGGCCGCCAGGCCAGCTTGGAGCTGCGAACCTTTGAGACCCATTGCAACTTGGTTCCAAAGGTCTCGTCAGGTACTGCCCATATGGAGCACGAGAACAAGGCTCTTGAATATCAGCTGAAACATCTTGGGTGTATTTTAAAGATGAAAGAGCTTTTTTTTGGCTTCCCTCTGAACTTCGTGAACCGGGAATAGTATACTAGCGCTTGGGTATCAGGATAGTCATGTTATTTTCAAATTTTGTGCACCTACCAATTGAATCTGTTTGCAATCATATAATCTTATCTGTTTATACTTCTAATCTCTACTCAAAAATCAGCCCTGGATAGATGAGTTTTTTATATCAATTTCCATATGTAAAGATGGATTTGCTTTCTACCTTTTTTTAAAATCACGATCAGACTTAGAGGAATGAAGTACCTCACTAGCTAATTACGAGGTATAGGAAACAAATAATCCCCGTGAAATGGGGCACTGTAGCTAAATCAGAGACAATAATTGGTGGGGTCAGCAACCCAGGCTGCTGCAAGGCCATCGCAGCGGCCAAAACGGGCAACTAAAGCGAACTACGAAGTCGTTGGAGAGACACTCGACGCCCACGGTATCTGACGGACCAGCAGAGAGCGCAGAATTGACGACCGTCCCGAGTTAGAAGAGGCCCGCCGCAAACTAAGCAAGGTGCGTGCCCAGTATAAGGAGACTGAGAAGCCAGGCCTGCTTCCCCGCATTCAACAACTAGAGGAAGAAGTAAAGAACCGCAAAAACGGCCATACAGCATAAGATCCGTGAAGGTTTCGATGAAGAACAAGCGTTCCTGGATATCGAGGAGCAGCTGTCTGGCACGGCTGCTAAGGAAGAGTATGAGGACGAATAACCCTTGGATAACGATATGTATCCACTCCAGGTGCATCTTGTACAATGTCTTGTTCCATATCCAACCTCTAACTCACTGGAGGACGAGTGGAACCGGCACGATGCGGGAGTCGCAGCAGTCGTACAATACTGTGATGTCCTTGAAGGCGGTCCGCTGAGGCGCCGTCCCAAGCGTGAGACTTCCGAACCCGCTGCAACGGATACTCATAGCCTCTGCCCGCTCCAAGCCCAAAACGACGTTGACCGACGTGAAACTCCCGTTTCGACACGGTCCACATATTTATTCAATAACTCTGAAGCCATCTGGTCTACACAGTGGTTGTCTGGTGTCGAGTATTTTGTGGGCTGAGCAGTTATCATGACCTCGAGACTCATCATATTTCGGGGATGCCCCACATGATCTCTTTTATCCATGGCCGACAAGTAATGAAGAGCTGAGCTAGACGACGTGGCGACAGAACCTTTCGCTTTTAATACCATCGGGAGACAAGTTCTATTGAAAGTTCGAAAACAAGCGTCGAGTCGGGGGCGGATCGATAAAAGAAATGAGAGGAATAAGGTTGAAAATCTCAATCCTCCCATGGTTAAATGATTTTCCTTTAAACTAGGGGTTTTGTCGGACCGCAGAATACGCGTATGAGCTAGTATCACCAATATCATGAATAATAATGCATCTGCATTGAGAGTAAGGTCTCTAGCTTCCCGAATCTATCTAGGAGAACTGAATAAAAGGTAAACAGAATGGACTAAAGTAGGACCGAGCGGCTGCTGAATAATGTGTAATCTGACCCACTCTGGTCGACACCCCCCCCAAGTATCTGCGAAGTCAGATGTTGAATATCTGAATGAGTGAATGTTGCCTGTTAGGCAAAGATGAGGTCTCGAATGTTAACTAAACCAAGCATCTTGATGAAATCTTAGTGGTTTTGGTCATGGAGACGCTTAGTCATTCCGTCTGCAAGCATTTCGGCTGTAGGAACCCATTTGATATGGTCCCATTTTGAACTTCCTGGCGAAGCCAATGTCCATGAATATCACCCACTTGTCGGGATCGGCTTGCACCCGTGAAGCATATGGCTGATCTCTTGCACTATCCAGGTCTCATTTGCTTCGTGGGAGTCCAATTCTTCTAGAATTGCTGGTGGCTATTTAGAGGGGTCCTGAAGCAAGGCATCCAGTTTGTCTTTAGGTAATCCGGGTTGCGGATTTGATCACGAGCAGTCTATCTTGCTCAATGGTTGGATTCCTATCGCTAACCATTCCTGCCTTGCAGACACTAGATGGGATATTTGGAGACTGTCATAGCTATAACTGATCGCTTTCTGTTTCTATGTCAATTACATAAGTTTTGTATGGAGTGCTTAAATCTATGTTCAGCAACTGGTGCTCCCTTGAGACATCCAGGCGGGCTCTCCACCGCCTGGTCTCTATTCTTGCGCGTTCTGCGCCTCCTACGTTTCTCTGCACTCCCAACCCCCGGACAGTGAGTATTCTTGCTGGATGATCCGTCCAGACCAGCTCCACCCATAATGCGTCCAACACGGCTAAGCATATGCATTTGATCGGTCGACAAAGAGCCAAGTCGATTGTCGAGCATCCCATCGTCGACGGACTTGAGGGCTAACTCTGATACCCAATGTACAGGTAGAGTGTCCTGCGGTATAAGCTCCGCTCGGGGGCCACTCTCTATGTAATGGACTATAGCAGGGTCGAGCTCTAATTGTCTGAGTATGGGGACAGCTTGAGGGACGGCATCAATTGCATGCTGAGACAAGGCGCACATGTTGTTCATAAGAATAGCCAACTCCATGGTCTGGGCACGAGATAATTTCTGGTTCTACAATTAAGAATGTGTTAGCTGGTGCAACGCATGTAAATAGCCTAGAAGGGCTTTTGCCGGACATCATGTTGATTGGATTTTGCCTCTTTCAACCTCTGCTTTCCACAAGACCCCTTGTCAGGCTCTGTTGATTGATTGGTAATTGGTTTCATGATTGGAGCCGAGAACCGCGAGTCCACTCTTTCGAAATTGTTGGAGTTTAGAGATGAACGCGGGAGAACTCTCCATTTATACACCAGGGAGCTTAGTTACCGACGCTAGCAACTCAAAGCCAATTTTCTGCCGAAGAGCCATTTTCAAGGAAACTCCGCCTCGCTAAGAGGCACGGTCGTGATCGCTAAAAGACGCTATAATGAACTCCTGAATGCGGAATCACCAATCAGAGACCTCGGGCCGGGTGGAGTCATCACTTTAGAAGCCAAATGCGTATCCACAATCCGCGAATTGCCCTGTGTTTTGTTCATAATGGTGCCGTCGTCATGTTCCTCGGTCACGTCCCAAAAGAATGTGGGGAGTTCGTGCAGGATCCAAATTATCGTAACCCGAAATATTTAAAAGTGTGTAAGAGCATAAATTAACGTTAGATCACGTCCAGCCTTCCAGTAAGGGGTGTCAAGTGGATATGCGGCGTAAACAGCAATACTGTATCTTTTTGAAAAGAAATTCAAGCATGTGCTACCATATCGCACTATATCCGCCACGATACCGTTTTAGCGCATGGTGACTTGAACCAGGACGGATAAGATGCATTTTCAAGGTCTACTACCCAAACCTGCACCTAAAGTATTATGCATCAGGACAAACATCTTCACACGAGCATGATAATTTCTATCTATGGGTCTAAATTGAACTGTAAACTGTTATAAAGACAGCTTCTCCAGAACCCGTTGTGCACAACTGAAGCTTGTGAATAACACGGGCTTTGTCTATGATTGAGAAGAGGTATATAGAATGACTCCTGTAATTTATAAATCTGAGCAAGAATATTTACCATTTTTCGAGATTAGAATAGTTTCACCTTAAATACATAGTAGCGCAATTGTAGGGAAATAACAGTATTTTGTTAACTCTACAGACACAAACCACTAAGTACTACACCCTATACCTCCCTAGAAATGGGATCTTCTGTTTTGTATGATGGTCTGTTCAACCCACCGCCTTTGCGGCCTGACTTATACCCCGAAAGACACGAGACCCAATCACCCCACCTTAGGAGAGAATAGCAGCGTCCCCTCACCCAAAAAACCTTATTATCTGCTAGGAATGTACAACAACCTGAGGCATTTGGAAAAAGAATTTCTATATTTTTTCTTCATAGTACATCTAAGCAAGCGATTCACCCCGGAAAAGGCCTAGGCGCAGTTACATAAATCGACCTGCCAGTGGTTTACCTCCCATATCGGGCAAGCCTCATCAATGTCCACACCTGATCCCCCGCCAGTATCGATTATCCCCTTGCTCTCAGATAAGGTCAAGGACTGCGCAAGGGAAGCTTGGAAGGAAGCCCGGCCGGTTGCCGAATCTTTACCAAAACCGAAACGCAGTACAATTGCGCGATTCTTTGCGACAGATGCTTGCGACGCTCCCATAAACGCTGCTATTTCAGAATATTCAATAAAGGTGAGGGTCTAGCACAAGTTCGTAAGATTAATGACTCTAACAACCAATTTCGACGCGGTTATACCAGACGAGCCGCTGTTTACCAAGGGAAATATCGACGTATAAGAGAGGTGGTCTCGTCGTGTTTCCTGGGGAAGCAGCTGTTGGCCAGACTTTCACGATAATGATTCCTCTTCACATATGCGGTGAAGTTACAATTGAAGGGCTAGTCTTAGATACAGATCATTATTACCATATTGCAAGAGAGTGTAAGATCGACGTGCCAGAAGGTGCTAAATTGTCAGTGCTGGTCATATCGGATTTTACTTGATGGGCGATTGAGAATAGATTATTATGCCTTGTATATTTCCTTCTTTAAGAATGTATTTGAATACTTCAGTTGACTATTACTCCATAGGTCGCTATATTGAGGCTTCGTACAGTAGAACAGTTCCGGAATACATCATGGTGCCATACATAACGGGTAGACCTTTTGGATATTTGGGTTCATCAAAGCTAAGAAAAAAAGCTCCATGTCGATCGACGCTCTCATAATTCGGCTCCACGCCACTGGAAAAATCCATCCTCAAATCCTCGGACTTCGTCTTGGTAAGCTAAAGGGGTCTGGTAAAAGCTGCTCTCGAACCCTCGAGCTACATTTTGGTAATTTGATATACACTGGGCGGGTCGACAAAATGTATCTCTAAGACCTTGGGAGATATCCCCATAGCACGATTCCCCGACAGCATGGTGGAAGACATCCTCAAATCCTCGAGCGACGTCTTGGGAACTCTCTGCTGCAGATTGGTAAAAGGCGTCCTCAAATCGTTGAGCTACAACGTCATATGACATAGAGTTAAATAATTCACTATGTGGCTCAGGTCTGGAGGACGAGATATTGCCTTGGCCTCTGTCTTCTGGCTTATTGGCGGAGAAAGCAGCTGTGAGATGTGGACCAACGTACCTTTAGGTGTGGTTGAATTATTGACGGCGAAGTTCTGACTGTCCACCTTTGTCGCTGTATCCTTTCTTTTCTGTGTGGAACGATGGACTTCGAGTGAGAAAACTTTATTTGAGCTGCAGTCTCGTATCGTTGACTGCGACAAGCCGCTTGAGGGAGTCTCCATGGACTAGTATCTAGGGAATGTCAATATCGAAATGGGTTTGGTATGAGAGTATTCTGATAAATGTACCGATAGGTATCCCCTGATGCATTTCTGAAGCTAAAAAGGTCATATGAGGTGCAGAGTCGACTAATCCACCAGGTATTTGAATGGAGTAACTTGATGACCCTAAGGCTTATTACCCACTTTGCTTCCCTTCTACCCTGTCTATTGGATAAAAATTTTGCACTTTAAAAAGCAGGCGTTCCTGGCCGCCTTGCATAGCCACAATGGCATTTACGCCCAAACTTTGGACTTCATTAGAGTAAACAGGCGGCAAACAGACGGCCACTAGATCTTCTACTTCCCTTTTACAGTACTAGGAATAAGGCGACCTATTCCTGCTACTTCTTCAGAATACATGCCCCAGAGTCGAAACTTAATCTTGTCAGAATCCTATGCGGATGTTCTATCCAATATATGTTTTCTCTTTTAAGACCAGTATAGCCAATTCCTTGCTGCAGTTCTCTCTTATGTCATGAATGATTTTGCGGGAGTGTACCTGGTGGGTTTGCGATTAAACACTTAAGAGAATTTGTAAATATTACTATTGTTATACTGCCGGCAGGATCGGCCGCAACGAGGATTGCATTGGTTGGTTGGTCAGGACGTCTTACGGTTCCCTTTTCCCTTGCCGTTTTGTGGTTTCATTTTTTGGACAAAATAGACGGTACGATATTGTGACAGTATAATTTAGATGTTTGTTGACATACCTAAAACTTCTAGCGTTCCCAGAGAATTATATTGCGCAAAATAATTGGTTCCCTTTTTGCTGAGGCTGTCCGAAGATATTAGTTGAGTTTAGTAAGCGACGATATGCACGCGATGCACGTGATGTTGCTAAGGTGCTCCCTCCGAAGACTCCGTCGAGACGGACTAGCTATAATCCATATTCACGTGGCCTTTAGTTAGACGTTGATAGACTGCGGCACGGTTTGGTTTGCGGTCTTAGGTTGAAGACCAAAACCAAAAACCTGCGGTTGCGGTTAGCAGGGTGAAAACCGCAACCAAAA
>ML733671.1:0-12758 GCA_009176405.1 Aspergillus novoparasiticus | reverse complement strand
CGATTCGTTCTGTTATACTATATAGGATAACTGCCATACAATCCTGAACAGCCTTGAGCTCCCGAGTACTGCATCCCTGAAGCCCGTTGGCCTACGGCGCTCCGCAGGCCCCTCGCCGATAGATCGTAGTACGCCGAAAGAGCGCTTACAGGTGTGTTGACCGCGAGATCCCAATTAGGCCTAGCGTCGACGCGTGCCTTTATCAGATAGTCAGGTAGTTAGAACCTCTTTTCTAGGAGAATCAACGATTTCTTTTCCTATGAGGATTTGACATAAGATATCAATATATACACAGACTATAAAAGTACCTTATTTATTTTCAAAAAAGTTTGAAACTCTTTCTGGGAGTTTATATACTATGATATATATATTATAAAATATACATTGTAATTTATACTACCTGTTAAACTATTGAATATAATATCATCTTTGTCTTAGGCCTCGCCACGGGTCGGGTTTGGGTCCAACATCAGGACCCGTATCCGCCAAGAACCCATTTCAGCATAAATCTCCCAATTAGACTATGCTAAGATACATAAAAATGCTGATTCATTCGGATAAATTGGTTAACACAATTTAAGCCATGGTTGACTATGTAGCAGGTTTTCAAGGGGTGGGGCTCTACGCTAAGAAGGGGCTTGCTGAGGGCTGGATGTGCAGTTGGACAATGAATATAACGCCTTCGCAAAATTGGAGGACTAGCCCCTGGGAAATGTCACGGTGCGATCCCGGATAGCTATTCTGCCCGTCTGCCACGTGACTGTTGACTGTATATCTACCCGTCTGATCCTGATCCTGTTGTAGGCTACCAGGGGCAATCTAGGAGGCAGCTGGTGAGCTGGGCAGTAGGAAGGCGGCTACTTTGGCTATAAATAGCTGTAGCTGCTCACGTAGTTAGTGTCATCATCATCACACTTGTACCTCAATTCAGGGTCACAACTTCGGCGAGGGGTCAGGGTATGAATACAAAAAGGAAGGAAAATATGTCACGGTGTGCCTGCCTGTCTGTCTGATTAAGCTTATATATGTGAACGCAGTACAAAGCCTTTGGCTTTGTATCCCAGTCTTTTGCTGATAGCGCAGCGGTAAAGCCCCTGAATGCGCCCAGGAGCCGCCCCGTGACAAAATCTGTAGTAATATTGCACTGATGTTATGAGAACCAATGAAGGCGTAGTGTCAGGGTGCGGCTTCGGCAGGCAGGCTAATCAGAGCTAATACGCAGGCAGGCCACGGGTCAGGCTATATACAGGCAGATAGACAAGACGTAGCTCGAAGAGCTACAACAGGATCGGAATCGGACAGACAGATATACGGGTCAGGAGCCACGTGATATGCGGTAAAAGCTAGCAGAACAGCGATCCGGGATCGCACCGTGACAGGTTTAGCACAGATATCATGATTTTTAAGCTGATCCTTAGGACGTAGAAAGGTCCAGATTGCCCGTACACCAACACCTCGCTCAACCATACACTCATCACTCCATTTAACGCGTGCCCAGTCCTCTGGGGTATAGTGTTGGTAACGCCGGGCCCAGGCAAGGCGCTTAGCTGCGTGAATAGGTAGGACATTTCATTTAGTAAGCGTTGAATAGAACGGCGTTTGACCACAAAATCTACCTCAGATAATAGATCTTTATACTGAATACGAGGTCTTAAATGAGCTAAATCATATATATGATCACGTTGTTGCTCTGTAAGCTTCCAAGGGCGGCCAGAACGCGCGCGCGTAGTATTATTGACCCGAATTGACTCCCAACGTATAGTGGTTTTGATAGTAGAAAGTGGTATTTCTGGGAGCTTTCGATAGATTTTAGTAGGGCCCCAGCCAACACCATATAGCTCACATATACGTGAGCGAGTTTGAGGATCTAGCTCCTTTCTAGGAGCCATAATTCAACGCGTATCTATTATCTATTATATATATATTCAAAGTTGTCTTTTTTCCGCTCCTGTTCTTGCTGTTCTGTTGTGTGATTGGTTGTTGACCTCACCGCTTGCGGGTATTCTGCCGTTCTGCACCCCTTCACTTTTGATGCTCTCCTTACCGCTTACGGGGTTTCTGCCGCTCTCTATCACCGCCTTTATTATTCTGCCGTGTTTTCTATATACAACACCTTCTACCTCACTGTTGGTCTTCCCTGTGGTCTCCCCCCTCAGCTTTACCTGCCCCGTTCCCTTCTCCTGTTCTCCTGGGCGCCTCTGTCGGAGTTACTTCCTTTGATCTCTCCCTAGGGCGTTTTCTGTTCTCCCTCTTTACCTTCTCGGTTACTGGCCTTGCGCTCCGTAGCTCCCGTATGGTTTGTAGGTAGGCATCCTGGAACCGTTGTCGTGCCTCTCTACTCTCCTTGCTGTCTCTGTCTTCCTTCTCCAGTACTTCCATCTCTCGCTTCCGTCCTGTAATCCTCAGGGCTAGCCGCTGTGGTATCTACTGATATTAGTATATTTTTTATACACCTGCTTTCTTTACTTACAATATCGCAGGAGACTCGCTTGCGTGAGCAGTCGTCGCATTTATAGCGTCCATTGCCTATATTGAATGTGCATTCCGGTATCGGCTCCTCCGCTTGCACGTATGGTTTCCAGCTTTTTAGGCAGCGTACGCATATCCTCCCGTGGCTTTGTTGTTCTTTGTTTGGTGACTCCACTGGGCTTGCCGACCGGCTTGATACTGGCCAGCTTGGTGTCTTTTCACTGATCTCCATTTCAGATGGGCCTTCTTCTCCGGTAGCCTCTACTCCGGGTGGTCTGACTTCCGGCCTCTGCATCTGTATCGCGGCTTCCTGCCATTCTTGCAGCCTTTCCCTGATATCTAACGGCTCTTCTTCTGGGAACGTGATCTGCCTTAGTAGATCATAGATAATGCCTGTTGTTATCCGAAAGCTTCGTTCCCGTGCGTCCATTTTAGAGTTCTTTTGAGACTCTGTGGTGCAATGTTGGTGGTTTGGATAGATGGTATTGTTGTGCAGGATTTGCGGTGTAGTTGTTCCTTTCGGGATTTGCTAAGCCGCGTTTCTCGCGCTATTTTAGTATGTTTCTCCGCGCCTTCCTATTATAGCTATCTCCCCGGGCCGTCTTGCCGGATACTGCAGGTTTCGCGATTCATGCGGGATTTATAGTATCTCGCTTTCTTGACCGCCGCGTTTCTCGCTATGTTGGCTTCTTTCTTCGCTCTGCTCGCGATTTCTGCCTTGCGCCTATATAGAGGTCTGTTGCTTCCCCCTGTCTGTCTATCTTCTTTGGTTGTCCTTCTGCCTGTCTTGAATATGGCTGATTACTCTTGCTGTCAGCGCTGTGGTGCCCGGGTATCCTTCCAACGCCGTTCGCCCCGGTGCTTCTCTTGCCTTGAGGCTATCGAGCGCGGCGAGCCTGTCTTTTTGGACTCCCAACGACATTGCTCCGATTGTGGTTCCCGCTTTTCAGTGTCTAGGAAGAGTGCTAGATGTGGACCATGTCGTAGAGGGGGGCCTCTGCCTACCCCCTCTTCGCAGGATAGGGCTGCTTCGGTTGAATCTACTGCTTCTGTGGATTCATTGACCAGGGTGCTTTCACAGGTTGGTATTACTGACCCTACTGCATGGCGCCCTGACTTCACCCCGGAACCCTCTCCGGTTCCTATCCCGGATACTACCTGCCCTCCTGATCCTTCTGTTCGGGCGCCTACCACTAAGGTTTGCGGTGCCTGTGGTAAGCGCCGGCGTGCAACTGCTCCCGGTGCCTACTGTCGTCGTTGTCTCGCTGCCGTCCGGTCTGTTAATCGCAATCGCACTCGCCCTATTCCTCTTGGCTGGCGCTCATCGACTACTCCATGGCAATCATTGGACCTGGGTCGGATGGATCGTGAGTGTCCCCATTGCGGTGCCCTTTATTGGCGCGCTGAGCTCTACCCGTCACCGACTACGACCACTCCGTCCTGGGAGAAGTGTTGCCGTACCGGGTGCTTGCCCAGTGAACCGATGCCTGATGCCCCCCGGATTATTCGCTATTGGTTAAGCACCAATACCCCCCAGGCTAAGCTCTTTTGGAAATGGATTCGCATCTTGAATTCCGCTGTGTCCTATACCTCCGTGGGCTATCGCCATGATCCTCGCTTAGAGGCCCGCGAGGCTTTGTATATCTTTCAGCTTCAAGGTGCGATTTATCATCTGCAGGGGCCTCTGCAGGGTTCCATCCCCTCCCATGCTCAGCTCTACTTTATGGATATGGAGTCTGCCAACGCTTCGCGTTTGGAACGCTACCCACTCCTTAGATATTGTCCAATTGTTCTGAGAAAGCTTGATCAGGTGCTTCGCCGGTATAACCCTTTTTATAAAATCTTCTTTCGGGCGTTTGAGGTCCTTAATCAGTTCCCCGACGAGTCCTTTCTGCGATTATCGCCTCAGGTATGTTCTATACTGTCCCTATTCTATGCTGTGGTTTCTGATCTATATAGCTTCGTTTGGTGCCTAATCGTGCTGCAGGCCGCCAGTATGATCTTCCCTCTGTCTCACACCGAATTGGGTGCCTTTATCCCTGATATTAGCAATGAGTTTCGTGCTGGCGGTTATCGTGATATCCAGCTTTATCTACGGGAGGCTCCAGTTCATGAAGCCCAGGGTCGCGCTGCTCTCCTTTCCGACCTCCAGGCAACCGCTACAATCGATGCAGACGAGACCCTTGCACAGTTAGAGGATGGCCCGGTGCCTGAGGCCGATCCTGAGGATCCCGAGACTCCCGCGGCTACTATCGACAACAATACTTCTGCACGTCCCCGGTATCTATCGTATATTCACCCTGAGCACGCCCTTTATGGCCCCCTGGCTTATCCTATCTTTTATTCGACCGGTGGGCGTAGTTACCACCGACATATTAAGCTATCCGGCTTGACCAAGGCTGGGGGTGCTCGCAAGAATACGAATGTCACCCCTGTTATGTTCTACCGTCGTCTTCTGTATACCCGCAGGGGAGACTTCAACATCCTGCACCGTGGTGGCATGCTGTTTCAGCAGTGGTTAGTAGATGCCTTTCTAACCGATGACCTTAAGAATATGGAATTCTACCGGTTTAATCAAGGTCAGTTACGGGCCGAGAAGTACTTAACTGCTATCAAGGCATTCTCCGAGCGTACCGAGCCTGATCAAGTCGGGCGTCGATATATCCTACCGTCAACTGTCAAGGGTAGTGTTAGATTCATGCAACAACGCTACCAGGACTCTATGGCCATTGTGCGGCACTTCGGTAACCCGACCTTTTTTATAACGTTTACCTGTAATCCTTATTGGTCTGAGGTCCATGCTGAACTATTCGTTGACCCTATTGGTGCACCGATTCAGGCATGGCGTGATCGTTCTGACTTGGTCTGCCGGGTCTTCCATTTAAAGTTGAGGGCTTTATTGGATGATGTTATCGGTAAGGATGGCGTTCTCGGTCCGCACCTGGCACATGTCTGGGTTATAGAATACCAGAAGCGGGGGATGCCTCACGCACATATTCTTCTGTGGATGGAGCCTGGGTGGAAGTACAATCGGCCCGAATTAGTGGATGAGGTGGTCTCCGCGGAGATCCCTGACCCCAGTACACCGCAGGGCCGCCTGTTGCACGGTGTTGTCACGAAACATTTAATCCATGGCCCATGCGGTGAGGACTTTCCTAATGCCCCGTGCATGGACTGGCGAGACGGCAAGCGGTTTTGTACCAAAGGCTTTCCCCGGGCCTTCTCGGCTGAGACCGTGATCTCCAATGATGCCTATCCGGTGTACCGCCGGCGCAACGACTCGCCTTTTGCCTTTGTAAGGCCGCATTCTACATACCCAGGTGAGACAACAGTGGTTGGTAACGAGTGGGTGGTGCCCCATAATCCTTATCTGGCTGCCAAGTACCAGGCCCATATAAATGTGGAGGTGTGCAGCAGTATCAAGGCCATTAAATATATACACAAGTATATATATAAGGGTCCCGATCGCGGCACGGCTGAGTTTGAGGTTGACGAGATCCGGGAGTACCTTAATGGTCGCTATGTTGGCTCCTCGGAGGCAGTTTGGCGCCTGTTTGAGTTTCCTGTAAACGGTATGACTCCATCGGTACTGAGCTTGGTTGTCCACTGTGAAGATGAGCACACGGTTGCATATGATCCTGGCGCTACGGCTGAGGAGGCCGCCGATGAGATCAAGAAGCAGACCTCTCCCTTAGTGGAATTCTTTCGGTTTTGCCGAGACAACCCCGATGTCGATTTTACCTATCAGGACGCCCCCTTGCATCTTACATGGAATAAGAAGTGCTGGAAGAGGCGTGTGCAGCAGGGTACCCTGCAGATCGGGCGTATACATTTGGTGAACCCCCTGCAGGGCGAGGTCTATTATCTCCGGCGTCTTCTCACTAAGGTCAAGGGCCCTAAGAGCTATGAGGATCTGCGTACTGTTCCTCTTACCCCGGGAGAGGTGCCTATTGGTGACTGTGAGGCCCATACACTGTATACTGATGGTAGCCCTGTACGTGTGGCTATATATCGTACCTTTCGGGACGCGTGCTATGCTCGAAATATTATCCCCCGAGATAATGAGTGGTTGATATGCTTTAGGGAGGCAATTACTCTTCGCACAGGATGGGAACTGCGCCGAATGTTTGTGTCCGCTATGCTGCATGGGGACCTGGATGATGCCCGGTCTATTTGGAATGAGTTTAAGGAGTATTTCTGTGAGCGTCTTAGGGAGGAGATTGAGCGGTTCAACTTAGCTTACAATCCTCACACACTACCTGCTCCCCATCTTGACTATGGTCTTTTTCTGATCGCCGGTCATCTATATACTGAGGATAAGACACTGTCTGACTTCGGCTTGCCCCCGTATATCAATGACTGGGGTGAAGTTCTATCTAATCCTCTCCTACGTCAGGAGCTGGACTATAATGTGGATGAGCAGGCCCATCTTACGCAAGAGTATGAGGCCTCTCTAAACAATGACCAGCGCACCGCCTATACACGGATTTTATCTAAGATGGTGTCTGATCCTTATAATGCCCATTTCTTCCTTCATGAGCCTGGGGGAACTGGGAAGACCTTTCTGTATCGTACCCTCTGCGCTAGGCTGCGGTCCCAGGGACAGGTAGTACTCTGCGTTGCCTCAACTGGCATTGCCTCACTTCTTTTACCGGGCGGTCGTACCGCGCATAAACGTTTTAACCTTCCCCTGGAACCTGTGGCTGGCGCACAGGGCTATATTAGCCGCGGTACTCAGGCAGGGCGACTTATGCGGCATGTATCTCTTATTATCTGGGATGAGACCCCCATGATGCATAAGGAGCACTTTGATATTGTGGACCGGAATCTCCGTGACCTACGTGAGGATCTTCCGGGCGGGGACCACCCCTTTGGTGGTGTACCGGTAGTGCTTGGTGGGGATTTCCAACAGATCCTGCCTGTGATTCCCCGGGGTACTCGCGGTGAGACCGTACATGCATGTCTGCAGCACGCTTCAATCTGGCCGCGATTAGAGCGTCTCCAGTTGCGGCAAAATATGCGTTTAGACTCGGAGTCCAGCCCGGAGAATCTTCGCTTAGGCACCTGGCTGCAGGAAATGTCCCATGATCCCCAATACCATGGCTTAACTACTCTGCCGGAGGGACTGTCTACAACCATGTCCCTACCTACTTTTGTGGAGCGTATATATCCCACCGCGGATCTGATTACGGCGCCTTCCGATCCTGCCTTCTTTACAGGCCGTGCAATTCTAAGTGTCCATAATGAGAGTGTGCACGAACTTAATGATATGCTCCTTGATCGGATGCCTGGAACTACTACTATTCAGCATTCTTTTGACAGCTGTGTTATGGACGATGATGACTGGGCACATCCTGGTGAGATTACCCCGGAGTTTCTTAACAGTATCCAGAGCAGTGGTCTACCGCTTGGACATCTACGACTAAAGATTGGTGCCCCGATTATTATTCTTAGAAATATTGATCCTATCAATGGTCTCTGCAATGGTACCCGTTGTACGGTGAGCCGTATTACCTCACGCTGCCTGGAGGTCCGTCTTAGTAATCCTGGCACTGGCAGTCCTTATCGCCTTATCTACCGCTGCAAGCTTACCGCTGATCGGAGCGGCCTTCCGTTTACACTGATTCGGCGTCAATTCCCTATTCGGCTTGCCTACGCGATGACTATCAACAAAGCTCAGGGGCAGTCACTATCTCATGTTGGCATCGATCTCCGTGTGCAGCCATTCAGTCACGGTCAACTCTACGTGGCTCTGTCACGGACTACTAATGCTGAGAATGTCTCACTGTTGCTGTCCCCGGATAATACTGACATGAAGGTCGATAATGTCGTCTATCCTGAGGTGCTGCAGGACTTCTCCCCCAGCCGTTCTTCCCCTGACAATGAGGAATCACGCCATTCAACTTCTGCCTGACCCGTCGCCTAAGTTTCCTTTGTCTCAGCCGCTGTGGGCCTTAATAGCCTAGAACCCCCTAAATTTGGGATGCTTGCGGTGTGTGCGGCGTTCGCAGGACTCGCAGGATTCGCGGGATATGCAGTTAGTGCGACGGTCTTTCTCACCGCTACTTTTACGCCTCTCCTATAGGGCCCTGTGGGTCCCGGTTCTCTTAGTGTCTTTCCTTTCTGGGTATTGCCTGTGCTGCTTTGGGGTTGCTTTGACTTTACCGCGTTTCTCGCTTTGTTTGTCTCCCTCGCGGAGTTTGCATCTCTCGCTTTCTTAGCCTAGAATTATAGCATAAATAGTCCTAATCTCGCGTTGTTCTTTCTCTAACTTATCCTCTCTGTTCTTCCTTATATCACCATGTCTGACAGCAATGCCACCCACTGCGACTTCAGTGCGATTATGTCCATTGGCACTGCCCCGGCAGTGACCCAGGCCGTCTCTCTTTTGCAGTTCACTATGTTTTCTGATGGCCCGGAGTACGGCTTCCTCGGGGAGTTGGTTGTCCCGGAGGAGACGTCATACTCTGTGACTTATTATAACGAATTTGGCATGCCCTACATGCCCCAGCAAGTTGTCATGGTCGACGGCCAACTTAGTGCCCAGGAAGTCCCTGCTGGCTATCCCACTTTGCAAGTCCGCGCGGATATAATGACACCGTGAGTACTGTGCTTATCACTTAAGACTTACTGACCCCCTTAGGTTCCCGGGCAACGTTGAGAGCGACTCTTATCTTGATAGTGTGCCCCCTGCATATAATCCGCGCCTGTCGGTAGTGGGCAACGTCGTGGGCCATCACACTGACTCTGCTGGCCAGCGTATGTTTGTGCTGAAGGTGGTGTCCTATGCAGGCCGGGAGAATGGGACTTCTGTGTATAACACCTTCCATATTGCCTGTGCTATCCCTGGGACTGCACGCTGGGCCCGCACTCGACTCCCTACTGTTGGGCGGTTCATCCAGGTGTCCTGCCGTTTCGTGGGCTTCTATCCCTGGGAGGATCGCTATATCATCTGTGGAAGCCTTCTCAACGTTTCCTATCTTCCATCATTCCGGGATGCTGCCTCAACCACCACCGCGCCATCTACCCCGAGCGGCCGGCGACGTCTCCGTGTTATGGGGGGTAATGGTTTGCAGAACTCACCATCGCGACGGGTTCAGCTTAATCCTTCTACTCCCGTATCTTCGCAAGCAAGTGATACAGTGGATATACCCGTTGTTGGTACGTTATTCAACACTATTCAGGCATACTATACTAATAGAGATATAGATACTTTGGCTTCATCCTCAGCGCCAACGAGCTCGGCTCCTACTGCTCCCGCACCTCCTTCTGCGTCCTCTGCGGAGCCGTCCTCTGCCGCATTGGGTAAACGACCCGCTGAGAACCCCCCAAGTGATGGTAAGCATAAGAAGAAGAAGAAGAGGTCCTCCGCTATCTTTACCCCAAAGGATGGCCGTGCATCCTCGCCCGACTGGCCCTCCCAACTCCTGGACGATAATGACGTCTGATTACGAACTGCAGGGCGTCCAGCACGCCGTGCAAGGACTGCAGGGCCTAAGGTCTACGGGCAGGAGAAGATTATTTAAGGTACTGTATGGCACGTTATCTATCTTAAGTTCTACGGTAACGCCTGGAAGGCTTTTCTATATATTGCGCAGATAGTGAAGAAGGTCCTGTATTTCATTTTTCTATTTTTTTTTTTTTTGAAGTGATAATGACAACTGGCGAGCAGAATTTTCTATTTGGCTGCCAGGAACTTAGTTATCTGTAATTGACTGTGTGCAGGCCGCGCAAGGCGCGGCCCTTACTACTTGTATCTACGTATATAGGTTCAGGCACCTGGATTCGGTACGGTTGAACTAGGCGGTATGTAGGGCGGTCAAGCGGGTGGTTTCAAAATTTTGACATCCCACTGTAAGAGCTTTTTCAATTTTCCGTCGGGGGATTTGGCGTAGCTCACTGAGGCGCGGGCTGTTGATTAGCACATAAACCATGGATTCATTTGCTCCGTATTCACATTTCTCATCGTTTTGTAACCCACCCTTTTTCCCGTGTATCGTCAGCCATGAGTGGCCGGTCCGGAATTCGATGAGCAAGCTCGATTTCGGGGGGGCAAGCCGTAAAGTCAGCGGGTCAACAAGACAAGATAATCGGGCGAAGGTTACGAAAGATTTGCCGATATTGACATACATTGTATTAAAGGGCCAGCCATCCGAAGGACTCCCGCACTTCCCATGCTAGCTTATGTGAACGTCCCTCTGTTATCGAATAAACGCTGTGGCTGTTAGTACTGCGGACCTTAGGCTTGCTGGAGTCGCAGCGGGGTTTACATTAGGCTTTGGTATCTTGACTACCTGGCAGTCCATCGAGCAAACAACTTCGTACCCACGACCACATAGCAGCCCGTTTATTGTTATAATTTGGGGTTAAATCCTAGCAAATACCGGTATTGGCGTCGTTGCTTGGCTTTTTCTGGAACGAACCATACGTCTGGGGTAATCGATTCCTATCAGCACTGGCTCAACTGCTGAAGAAATTGCTGATCTCTGGGACGTTGGAGTATTATCCCTTGGTTATGCTCGCTACTTGTGTTTTGGATCTTCGGGATCCACTTTCTTATATAAATTGTTATTAATCGGATCATGGTTGTTGCAGAAAAGTGATATGAAGTTGTAATTGTCCGCTGGTCGGTTGCCGCATTTCTCACATTTATCAACATTGCCGTGTTCTGTATCTGGGTTCCTCCATCCGAACAATACATTATCGCCAACAGATATTGGGACACAACATCCAAAACTTTGATTCTCCTGGTAGACGCCGCTCTGAATATATGGTTTGTTTCAGTTGTCTAGTACCGACTGGTGAAACATCACGGCCTGTTTAAATATACTTCTTTGGTTCGCTTTAATATTTACTTTATAATCCTGTCCATTGGATTGGATGTGAGTTGTACTATACAAGATCTCTTATATCTTTATTTACTGATGCTTTTTTCTAGGTTCTCTTGATCGGTCTCATGTCTCTCCAGAATCAACTTGTCTATATTCAGTTTCATCCCGTTGTCTACGTGGCGAAACTGAATATTGAACTGGCGATGGCAGACCTGTTAAAGGAAGCGGCACGTCTTCCTATTGTCTCATACTCGGAAAATGGGGTCTATACTTATTGTTTTGCAGTCCCTATTCAGCACGAGCCCAATCATGGGTGCTGCACAAAAAGTAGCTCCAAAGAGGGTATACACAAAGCCATGGACTTTGAGGTTTGTATTGAGACACTGAAACAGCGAACCGAGGAGGAAGTTGTTGTTTGATAATTTTTATCCTTCCATTCAGACTTCTATTTTTAATCTATTCATCAAACAATAAGGAGCTACCCCTTCTAGCATACATCACAAGACAATCATCCCCGTTATTTACCCTGTATAATTCAACATGAAGTACACGCTGCTGCATTGGGGACGAGTTCGTCTTGATGTAGATTCTTAGAATGTCCTCGTCGACGAGGACCGTTCATGACATTGATAGAAATGGATAGGAATATAAAAGCAAGAAGAGTAGATATGATCTCTATACAGGTACAAGTGTAGGCTAGAGCGAGGAGTTGATGTGGGTTGAGCTTTGGTCTAATTCATATATATAAAAGGAAAAATAAACGCGCGGAGCATTTAAAAAGAATTCCAAGTTTAAAAGATCCAGACATTCAGGGCGTTCACGTAACAGTTATATACTCTACTGTGAATTTAAAGATGTAAGTGACGGGTACTACAGCTTTGCAAGATAATCAAGAATAGTCCCGAACAAAACATCAAGTTAGAGATACGCTATACGGAAATATGAAAGTACTGGCAAACCTTAGGACATATGTATTAGGTGTCTGATTTTTATGTTCACCTACACCATCACCGCGCAGATTTAGCTTCCACGCTAACATATATTAAGAGATCTCGCCGTCAAAGTACCGCAGAATTATAGGGAGACATATACTGAGTGGAATCCATTACAAATCCTCGGTTTATTCCAGAATTATTGGTATTATTTAAATGCTTACCCGGCGTACATGGGCACAATAGAAACCGGAGTTCTCAAGGATTAAGTGAGTATAATTTCAGTGGCTAGAAACATACACAGAGTAAACGATTTGATCTCAGTAAAAACGGTACACAGAAATACTTAATACTATACATCTATATAGCAGATCGAGCATCATTCTTTTACCCCCAATATATATAATTGCACATCCATACATGCAAAGCCAATCGAAGCTAACTCAAGTCTGTGCCATATCCGTTCGATAATGCACGCAACTCCAAGTTGTCCTTACAGTGTGACACTGATACATGGTTTTTATGC
>ML733670.1:0-12799 GCA_009176405.1 Aspergillus novoparasiticus | reverse complement strand
AGGAGACCAATTGCACGATCCACTTCCTCGTAAGATAGGTGCAGCAATTTAGAAAGTGTGAATATCAGAACCAGCGAGATTCCTACAGCCCCCAGTCGTCGTTCAAGACGGAGCAGCTTTTGCCCGCACTCGAACCAGTTTCGAAATTGGGATGCTGTAGGCAGCCGCTCTCCCAGAACGAAAGTTTTACGCAGCCCGTACGCTTGTCGGTCGGTGGGGTCGGGTGCCGGCAGTAAACGGAACCTCTCCTTGGTTGTTCAGCCAATCTTGAATAACGCAGAAAGGTATCGAATCCCGAGGAGGTACTTGAGCAGCACAGCTCCACTTGGAGGTCTACCTTCATCCGGCCTTGGAAGGAGGCATACCACCCTCGGGTCATATCCACTTTCGCTTACGTGGATAACTGTTTATTTGGTCGTATTTCCTTAACTCTTTCAGCTCTGCTTCCCGCGCAATGATCCACCTCGACCATGAGAGTGCGGGTGATGTTGACCATGTTAACCATGGAGAGCCAATGAGGACCAGTGGATAACGGAGGTGGGCGGGGATTTGGAATAATCAAAAGGGAAAGAAAAAGGGTCATCTGAATGTGATCCCTTGCAGGGCCCCCTACATGTCTAATTGCGGCGCTACCCACTGTTGATCCTGGCGCTAGCTATTGGTTGTACAAATGGCACTATAGCATTTACGGTATGGTCTTCTTACACTGAATGATCCAGTAAACTAGCGGCTTGGTCTCTCCATCCAAGCCTACGCCATGATTGGAACAGGTTGGTGGTCTGTATTCCGTCTAAATTATCAGCAGTGGGCTTCTTTTAACTCCTGATACTGGACTCGTCCAATGGAATCAGAATAGTACGTTGCCGGTACTCTTGACCATCCATTATGGTCCGTTCGCCAGGGATCCAAGTATGTTACATTGAGCTCCTCTCATCAATTAGCCGCTGAAATAGCGCCATTGAAACATCAGTAGAGTTGATGAATGCAACTGCACGAAATCCTATCTCGATTACTGTCCTTCTCGGTGCACTGACCTCAGCTGGCAATCACCCCAGAATGGTGTATTTTGTCCTTACAAGCCTTCCACTACTAAGGACTAGTCTCCCCTCGCGCTGGAATAAGGTCTGAACCACCTCTAAGCTTCCATTTGCAGACGCTTCCATGAGGGCTCCTTGGAGTTGAATATACCTAATAGGAGATAGTGGGTTATTTCTAGAATAGTGTCTATCAAGGCACTTTTCAAAGCGCTTAGTGGAACCCAAGGCTGCCGCTGAGAAAAGGCTTTGCACAGGTAGTATGCTCATGCGGTGATCGATAGCATGAGAGTAAAACCAACGGCAGGATAGATGAAACGGAAGGCTGATCTAACCACTTGAAAATCATAGAAATTATTTCTGGAGGCAGTTTCGAAGATATCATTGGAAGAATGTGAGAAGAACTTATGGAGAACAAAAGATAATAGGTTGCAATCGGGCTGGTTTTTCAACTAGCCCAGAAGAAGCATGCTACAACAACGGCAACCCAAGGCCCAGCGACAATCCTTAGCGACACAATGTCCGCGCTACAAGTAATCGCCAACTCATGGAATAAATCGGGCCAGCGAATCATCCAAGCTATCCTTCAGTCGGCTGCAGAACTTAAGGCACGAGGAATCCCACTGCGATTGCAATGGGTCCGGGCCACTGCGGTGATCCTGGGAATGAAACGGCGGACCGTCTGGCCAAGGAAGCGGTGGGTGCAGAAGAGAAACACCCTTTCCAGCATCTGCTATCGCGAGAGGAGGCTTTCATCCGCAACAATAGTTACGGGCCTACTATTATGCGGCGTATTCACTTCCAAGAAGAGGTGACAGTGGTATACGCCCACTGACAGTAGTTTGGCGCTTCTTTCCTATTTGCATTCCATAATTCGCAATGACTAAACTAGGGTGGGTAGGCAGATTCATGATAAAGCAAAAGCAAACAACTTGGGAATTTGGCTCATGCCGCCATCGCCAGCAATGGCCGCTTCTCGGTCTCTTCCCCTTATTGCACTAGAACATATCCATTGCTCTCCATTTTTCCCCGATACACATCAAAACTAGCCCTGACCAAGGCCATTTGATGAATATATGATTCCATGTCTATTTCCCGAAGCGTCTCCAGACCTAGATCCCGCTTCATATTTTCCATATACTGCCCTTCGCTGAAGGTTTTGGGCTTTGGCACGCGCTCGTCAGTGTTTATATCAGCAGAATTGTCTCGCTCGCGAGCCTGAGAGGCGCTACTGCCGCCCCTCCCTTCCGGGCTTGAAGGCATTGGAGAGGGGTCGGAAGATACCTGGCCTTCCACAGTTATAGGAGTTGTGCCCGTGTAGGACGGGCCTGCCATCGACGAATTCTCGTCTTCACTCTTAACTGTCGGGTTCCTGTAGTTCTCAGGTGGCATACTCGCACGGATTTTGCGGGTCTCCTGGTATACGCTAAGGGGAAATGGAGTCGGAGAGCGAGCTGAATATCCCCGCTCTCCTTGGCTTTCTTTCCAATTAGCGTATCGTTCCTCCTGGACATTCCACATCTGTTTGATCTTCTCATCTGCTAGTTCTTTGCCAATAATGGCGATAAGGTCCGACCTTGGGGCCCAGTTCCTCCCGTTCCGGCATAGATCCGCATGCTCTTCCCTGATATCGACCCATTTTATCTTGACATACGTGCTGGGCGCCCTTTTAGATGAAGTGAGAGCGCCATTTCCCACAATAGCAACTCCATCCAGCCCTGCAATATTATCTAGGCCGTAAAGTCGTCGTCTCCTCCCCGTTTGGTCTCTCGTCATTATACTTGAGATCCGTGACTCTGCATCTGACACATCTTGAAGGTCGGTGGTCCTATACCCTTTCGCTGATCGAATCTCATACTTTGGGTGTCGTCTTGGCCCAAGGCGCACGATCGCTTTAGCTCCTCCTCGTGCTCGGAACCACGCGTCCGCAAGGCCGTCCGCAAGGCCATCCGCGGATATGGACAATGACTGCAGACTCACCAACACGTCGTCGTTTTCATCATCATCAGAAACGTCCATCTCGACTGCAGAATCGTGACGTTCTAGATTTCCTAGCTCGACCGATTGGATTGGCGGATTTTCCGTTTGTTCCGCGGAAGACGGGCTCTCGTGGGGTTCTAATGCTTCCGGATCATTTATGTCCATCTCTTGGTCTTCGCGATCCAAGTCCGCCAAGTCCTTGCCAATTTCTGATATTTTAGTTTGTAAATCTGATCGTGAACGAATAGAGCTGTTGTATTGCTCTTGCAGCTTTGTCTTCTCATCGTTGTCAATATCCATATTGTCCAGCGTATGCTTCATGCCCCTAATCTTCTCATTTGCTTCATCAAGCTGTGCATGCAGTGTGGTCTTCTCGCTTTGTAGCTTCTCTTGCAAGGAGGTTGTGTCATTACTGGCTTTAGGTTTAGGCTTAGCGACCTTCGCCTGGGCGACCGGTGGCTTCCCTTTGGTCTCCTTTCCCGATCTGGTCCTCGCCATGATGTGTACAGTTTAGAGAGATTGAATCTCGACAGGTAAAGGTAAACATGGGCATATTTATATTGCCCAAAAACCGGATTAGCAGCCATAACTCCAATTCAAGCATGGTGAATGGTAGAGCTAAAGTCCGCATCATGATAACGATGGGCATGTTATTTGGGAAACATCAATAACAAGGTTGAGCCTTTGCTATTATGGCATGAAGAGGTTGGGAGTCGTAAATCCAGTCCTGTAGACCTCCATTTTGGTAGGTTATGATTCGCCATCAGTGAATGACAGAAAATAATCAAACTGCTGGGCACTGCTCTTGTATTCGCGTCAATTAATATCCTAATAAGAACAACAAAAGGGTAGCCCGTACAATTTTTCATGTTAAACCCTCGCGTACTGCATGTCTCAAACCATATAGTACGTCTCACCTCACAAATAAACGGCTGTCAGTGATTGCCCGGTATATCTCAATTGGGCGTGTGAAAACTCAGAAGACTATTAATCGGACAACTTCCATCATAAGGTTGAAATTGTACCGGAGTCCATATGACCAATCTTCATCTTTAGTTACGACTATCCATTCGATAATTGAGCGCTTTCGGACTACAGTAGCGGTCTTCCCTCATTTAGTGAGGCAGCGCCCAGGCGGAGTGGACTGGCTCGGATTAGACTCAGGTTCAGGTATTTATGCATAAGCTCGGTTGGCTATGTGCTTGAAAACCACGCCGGCTACACTTTGAGGATGAATCAATTATGTATAGGATTCAATTGTCTACTACACATATGATCTTTCACGATATAGGTGTGCAGGCTACATTAAGACCGAGCAAGATCAATGGCCTATTGCACGCAGCACCCATTTAGGCCAGCGGTTATCCTAGTGTGGCACAGGTGGTGTTCAACGCAGAAGGAAAGTAGATCATCCTGAGAGGAACGCAGAGAGGTGCTCATTTATTTTTCCCAGCTGGTTACCTCGCGACTGTGCCTGGGTTTTTGCTTTCCTACACAAAATCCACTGTCACATCATTTTCAGGCTCACAACTAGTTTGCATCCCTCGCTCATAACGATTGCCAACGTCAGCTTCTGTTAAACGAGTTCAGTTTTGCCTAATCTTCTGCAGCGTTCATCTCCTTTACCCCTTTCTTCTAGTATCTAACCTACAGATGCTCGCCCGGGGAAGTGCCTATATCTACGCTCTTGCGACGGAATTGCCTCGTTTAATCCGTCGCGACACGCAAGTTTTATATTACTCAGAGCGCCGTGCATATCGGCTTTACTAGTTGAGATCGATAGTAGCTCGGACCCTTTTCTATCAAGACCAAGAAAATTACGTAGCTCTTTATACTCCCAGGATAGTGAAGCTATATTTGTCCAATTGTGAGTTGACTCTTTTTCTTTTCTTTTCTTTTCTTTCTTTCTTTCTTTCTTTCTTTCTTTCTTTCTTTTTGTCTTTTTTTTTTCTTTTTTTTTTTTTTTTTTTTTTTTTTTTTTTTTTTTTTTTTTTTTTTTTTTTTTTTTTGCAAAGATTCCACTAGCCGCTGTTTGTTCGATAGATATCAACATTGCATTGGAGAAGACCACTCAGAAAGTAGGGGTTGGGCCGCAGAAAGCAAAATGCTTTCCACTCTTTCCATACTAGTGGATCTCGGAGCTACGGACTTCTTAACTACGTCACGCTTTTTCATTGTTTTCCTCTTCTGGATGGGTGTACTAATGCTTCAATCCATCTACTCCCTAGACGCCTGAAATGTGCGACGCTGTCTGGCCTCTACTGTTTAGCTACAGCAATAGGCTGTTTCTGAAGCGTTGTCTCCCCTACGTCCTCTACTTGCCTCCTTCCGTTGTGACATAGTTGAAAACAACTATTTATCTATTGTACTTTATTGAGCCTTCAATAGACACTGTTGTATCGTTAAGCATAATTAAGGGCATGTTACAGTGTCTATTGCATCATCATAAAGGAGGCCCGAACTAGGTACAGCGCTCCATTACACTGATGGCACTAACTGTCTGCATTGGAAGAGAAATTGATGAATTCAGTATATCCTCCTTAAGGTTTGTGTACGTGTCCTTAGCACATCAGCGGAGAAAGATATGTTGGAGGTATTCGGAAAACGGAGGTCAGCATGTATTTTCACGGTGGCTCCAAAATTGTACTGGAACATCAACTCATGCTGTGCATCAGAGAGTCGTCTCGGACGCGTATAAGGCATCTGGGTACATATCAGTGCACTAAATGAATTACGATGCTATATGAGGAGCAGACCTAGTTATCTCCACAAAGCAGGCAGTAGAGACTATGGAGCTCCTCCCATATCGGACCCTGCTGGTTCTCAGCTTTGTGCGTCTCCACCGCACCAACAGTCTTTGTTTGCTCTCAACCGCCCTGCATATCCCTGCCATAAAACTACCCTTGCTAGTGAGGACCGCATATTTTTACCTTGATGGCGACTTGGCCTCAAGGAGGGGTTGAGAAGACGAAATTTAAGAATTAAGTAGGGAACCATTACTGTACTGCCCGTACCCAGTATAAATATAGTTTTTTATTTCTCTTGCCTCTGAAACATCTACAGGATAAATTAGGGGCCAAGGCTATACTGTAATAGCGTGGCACACCCTGCATAAAAAAGGGATTAGGTTTATGGCACAATATGTGCCAACCTTACGCTACATCCAAACAACGAACCGTCTTTAAGCAACAGCCATGCCACATCGGCACCAGTCATGGCACCCGGGCGAGCTCAACGACCGCTACCTGGAAATGCTGGTAGAGGTAGATAATATGTGGTGGGTTTATAACGTCGTTGCGAGTGCCGCCCATTGGGTACTTCTAGCAGGCTACCTCGTGGTCCCTGGAACATTTACCTCATTGAAGAAGTCCGACGAGGTCAAGGCGTCCCTTGAAGGTAACAAAGCAGGAGAGGCTATCCTGGGGACGATCCAAAATCCCCCACTCCTGGTGATTGCCTGCCTTTGTTTTGCCGCTGGTTTGCTACTCCTCATGTGGCTTGGATGGGAGATGAGGAATAATTACATTTGGCTCGTCAGCCGGATTTTTATGTAAGAGATTGGATCGGCCGTAGGGATATCAGCTTGGTAGCTAACTGGAGCTAGGCCAGCCGCCATGAATGCCGCCGCGGGGCTGCTGACCACGATGGTCAATATATACACGGCACGTGGAGGGGATTGGTCGGTTATGGCCCTTGCCACAGCCATTGTAACGGGCGTCACATTGGCTACGGCGGGCGTGCTGGTGATGATCTACAGACTAATAAAAATGGCAACCCTAAAAGAGATCCCTCGATCTGCTCCCTGTACAGATATCTCTCCGCCGTTTGATGAGCGTCATGGGCTAGCACCATCATCAGACAAAACCTAGGATCGGGAGTTGGACTAAACCCGACCCGTAGCAAGGTCTTGCTAGGGTCGCATATTTTTTTGCTAGGTATTATTTGACAGGTATGTCGTTAAGTCCACGGTGCTACTTGTTGTAGTAGCCTAGATGCAAGGGTTTAGATTTCGTGCTGTGAGCTACCAAGTCTCCTTACAGTGCTTGTATGATTTGCTATTGAGGCAGAGACCATTTTTACAATGGATACTACTGGCGGCGTTCTTCCTAAGCATCCTTGCTCTATTGTGAGTCCATGGTGGGGTCGACGGTCATACGAGATCTTGTTCCGAGTTCAAATTCTTACGAGAGTCTTCACGGCACCCGGAAATGTTTTCGAGGCTAGTAACGTTTCCTTAAAATCTACTTCTTCGTCAGCCATGTTGTGGTGAGCTTGGCTGTGCCAATTTGTGGCCCTATCGGGGATACGCTGCTCGTTGTCTATAATAAAGCAGTGGTTGAGTTTTAGAGAAGTTAGGTAGCTGACATAGTCGAAGCTGACAGGCTTCATGGACCTTGCAATCTCAGCATTCACAGAGGATATGGATTGTGGATAATCAGGTTTTCGTAACCTCCTTCCATCGATAAAACACGAAATGCTAGCCAGTTTAGTCATTAGGTAGACCTGTAGCTTTGGCTTCCTCGAGTAAACTCAATGACCAGTGCCCCTCTACAAGAAGGGCGCTGTGTGTCACAGGCTGTCAACAAATAAACACCAGCTGGCTTTGGCCGTCAGGACTGATCTGGGCTCCAGTGATTCTTTTGACTGTACTTGTACATCTTTCTTCATTATGGTGAAGTTGGTTAGCTATCTTCTAGCAAGGTTCTATACATATATGAAAGGGCCGGATATCATCGTCTACGACTTAGTGAAACCGTCCTGCTGAATCGTTTATTAGCCATTGTAATGAAAGTATGCTCAATACTATTGACTACCGTCGGCCCTGAGAAAAAAAAGGCAATAGTTATCTTGGAATAATATCAACCGTAAATGATGCCCATGATACAGTAAGGACATTTGCTTTTATAGCTGATGATCGTACGTCGCACATATTGCTTTTGGCGAACAAGGCACCATTTTCCATGGGTACGGATACTGTGACATTCAATCGTTTACCCGCCAACCGTATCGCTATAGATATTACTAAAACACCCGGCCCTGGGTTGTTTGATCACCAGCTTGCATATATACCGAGGCATGGCAAATCGATCGGAAAATGGTATAGACAGCAATCACCGTTGCGGTTCACATCCAGCTCGGTTTCTAAGCTAAACCTGTCATTTCTGAGGGCCAGGGTCACCGAACCGCTTGGGAAAGGATTGTGGTAGTCCAGCTATCCTCTTAGAAAGCCATACTGCATCCGATAAGTGCGAGGGCACTCACAAACGCAGACCATTCATTGAGGATACTAGTCTTAGTTGAGGGCTACTGGATATCGTCGCCCGAAGATATCGAATGATCGTGCTGCATTCTGGACACCAGATATCCGTACTCCTTTACATGTGGGTTATGTAAAATGATATAATTATGGAAGCTCGCTGCGAATCCCAGGATACATTCATTGGAAAAAGGCGTAGAGCACCATGCTGTCCTCCTTACAGTCACAGAGAGCAGACGCGGAGCGGAAACTCTTTGTCCACGCTCAATCACGCTTCAAATGCAGTGCTCGCGTGCGATTGAGCTCCCTTACATACGAACGTAGCTTTGCGAGTATGATGGACAATCGGAGCAATTCAGAGAGGCTAAAAAATATCATGGAACTACAGGGATGTCTCCGCCTGCATAGTGACTACCATGTGCGGGTACTCGTCGATATTGCGGACTGGGATAGCAACAAGGTCAGGGTAGAAGCCAGGGAGAATGATACTCTTCCCGAATTGATGGTCCCACTAGATTACCGCGTGGTCGCACAGGATCATGGGAGCCTTATAAATGCGGCTCGACAACAACTACAGTGGCCAAACGACTGGTGGGTCGTCGACATCTACCTAACCATCCCGCCTGGTAAGTATAGCCGTCATCCGCTTCTGGACCAGCCGACACTGTGCGGCCCTTTGATATGTCTTGTCTAATTTCAGCTCAGGGGGAAATGATCCGATTGATTCCAACCAGCAAAAGCTCCAAGGAGAACTGGTGCGCTCGCTTCGGGAGCACTATCCCAACATTCGCCAGCCCCCGGATGGTTTGATCTACGAAAGGATTCGGTACTATGGGGGGCATTTGGGTCACCCACGGGACGTCCAGGCGGAAAATGACTGGTGGGCAGCGCTCTACAATGTCCCCAAGACTAAGAAGCCGATGTATCTCAAGACTTTTCTCAACCACGAAAGTTTCCCCCAAGCATTTGACTCACTCCTTCCTATTCCAGGCCTTTGGAAAGACATGCATATTGGCTCACTCCATACACTAGTTTACATGCGGTGTGACGAAGTAAGTGGAGTCCAGGCCGAGGTCCAGTGAAGACGTCAATAGTTTCGCTCAACAGAGTTTGCTGATATGATAGCGGTAGCCCATCCTCTGCGCACTTGAAACCATCCTACAGACATACCTTAACTTGATGAACGGTCATACTGAGTTGTTGTCTCATATCGACGCTCGAAGCATTGAGCTTTTGCAATCTCGGGCCCCCAAAGTCTGTGAAAAAGACATGGAATATCTGGAGGAAAGAATGAAGAAGGGGGAGCTGTTTCCATCTATGCATGATCAGACCATACGCGATACTGTATGGAGTCGGCTGCAGCTTGTAGATGTCCCTATCCCAACACTTGCGACTTTCTTCCGCGATCGCCGCTACCTGGATGTCGCGAAAAAAGTGATGGGTTGTCTGTTTCAACAAGACAAAGACAACATCGTTACTGTTGACCAAGGGGTCAGCGGTGAGTATGGAGTTGGCAATGGTGAGTCGATTGAGCACCGGAACCGAAGAATCCGGGCTGGTCTGCGAGATCTTTGGCGCTTCAGTCTTCAGTGGGGGTTTGAGATGGTGGACAGCCACAAGCGCCGCGTTCCACGAAAGCCAACAGCCGCAGAGCTTGACAGTATACTTGGAGTTACCGGGTCAGCAGAGAGTCTGGACAAGGTACAGCTCTGGCGCCATTTCTTCCGGCTAGCCCGGAGCTGGGGCTTCACCGTCTCCAGCTCGCTCGAAGTTGACGACAATACTCTGGCACCACTTCCTTCAACAACACCATGCGATCATCCTGAGGGAGCTGGCCAGGACGAACCAGTCCAGCGGCGCTGTGGGCTGCCATTTCTCTATTCCGTACAAGCCGACCGATATGCCCTCTCCAGCGATGCCTTAGAGCAAGCGTGGGAACCCTCCCGAGTAACGACCAGGCTCATCCGACGATCGTTTTTTCAAGCGTTCTTCGGTTATCTCGGAAGTGGCATCACAGGTGATCCTATGCCAGATTTACAGCCTGACTGTGCAGAAGAAGATGTCCTATTTTTCAATGAAAATGCAAATGAGGATATGGGGCTGGAGGGGCCGCAACCCGTTAATACGACACCAACTATAGCGCAGCTACCACCGAACGAGCCGCAGGTAGACCCTGTCCATGACGTCTCCCCAATCCCGATGCTCAACTCTACCCACTTTCTGAGTCCCACTATCAACACAGTGCAGTGGGGTTCAAATCCTGCGAATTCCCAAGGACTTCCGCTGGAGGTCTTTCTTCCAGATCGCCCGGTTCGATCTATTGCCATACCAGACCGTGAGGTAGAGGTTCTCGGCTTTTTCACCCAGCTATATACGCATGGGTTCAGGATCGTCGCTGTTGATAGAAACCAGGGAGAACGGGATATCTCTGCGCGTGACTGCTATCCCTTCTACCACAGCAACAATACTACAGCGAAGCTCACTGCTAAGCTATCCAGGGGCTATGCAGTATATCAGCCTTCATCACCGGGCTCCAAAAAAAGGAAGGTGGCTGAAAGCTGCGAGGAACAAATCAAGTTTTTGGACGAAAAGGTTCAGGAATGGGAGCGACAGAAGATGGAAGCCCGGGCCACTACACTAGGGCACTTGACTTTACCATAAACTTGATCTGGGATAATATTTCATGTCAATAAAGATAGAATATCTAGGTAACCTATCCGGTCTAGTTGATAGCCTGAATCTTAGTTTTCGGTCTCCTTTCTTAAGGGAGGTTGTATTTCAGATATCCTTCCAGTTGTTTCTGAACCGTAACACTATAGCGTATTAGCTCCTTGGCCGCTACTAGGTCACTAGACCATACAGTTCTGGTATTGTCAGGAATGAGGAAGTCTTCTGCGAGCTGTAACCACTACTAAGCAAGGAAATGTTATCTAAATTAGTTAGTCAACCAATTAGCTACAAGTTACTCGAGTTAACATAAGGTACATAGTTGGGCTTCCCCCCCGTAAGGATTTAACTATCATGTTAGTAAGATACGGCATGAGAGCACTTTGATATTCTTGTGGTGAATGGGAGGCATCTAGTCCAAGCAGAAATGCGACCGGAACGCTGACCAAAAGGTAAACAAAGACTAGCTTTCTTATAGTTTAAAGATCATGAAGCCTATATTATACCATATTGGCATCGTTTCAATGAACAGGTGCATACGACTTCAATGTTGAATGGGATATATTTACACCTTTAGAATTTCCCTGGTAGAATATGGATATTTACACATCGAGTGAAACGTACAGTATCAGACCCATGACCCCAGGCGCAGGTGAATGATGTAGAAAGCCTGCCCATATCGGGTTCTGCAATGATGACGAGAAACTAATAATTTCCCTTGAGAAAACCCATGCTATTTCTGGAATTGAGCTTGATAATCTTCATTGACCCCAGATGAGCGTATAGAGGATATACAGGCATTGAGTATTTAGCCTTTTCCAGCGGTCCGGGAAAGCTTGCAAAGCGAGTGGGATTAGATGCATGAGTTCTTTCGGGCAGTACAGTATGTAATTGTGATATTTGTTTGTCTGCCGCTCGAATACTCCAAATACCCTGTGGACATGAACACGTATACGACGACATGAGTGGAGCTGTTCCGTGTCCTCAACATTTGCAAAAACAAATGTAAGTAAAGCAGGAGAAGGTTCCAGATGACGATATTGCATTAGCTGAACTGTTGAGGCCACTGAGTTGATTTATCGATATTTTCGGCATTGCAGCATTCACGGTAGGAGATGGTCGGTCGAATATAGCGAGCCACGGATATTAACTTAAGGGACGCAGAAATCTGCTGGTCAAGGTGCCTTGATGCTGCTATCTTTGTACCCCAGTTGACCTGGTGTGAGCTATCCTCCTTACCATCTTATCTAGCTGAACACTTACTGAATGGAGCAAAACTTTGGGGGGAGAAGAAAATAGGCCGCACTATTAAAGACCCACCCACTATGTCATGCATTTCTCCAAGAGTATACTAGCTGCTGTGGAGGCCAGGAAATTCACATATCTTCCCCGGGAAATATGTTCAGGAAAAGCTGTACCACTATAAATGGCCCTGTACTGGGCCCGTCAAGTGGTTCAGTCGTGTGTAATTACATTTGCTACTGGCTGTAACTCTAATACCAAAAACATACAAATCAGGGAGCTTGTTGAAAATCATTACACAAGCACAGATTCTCCCAAAGAATCATGGGAATATCTCGTCGTATTCATATGCGTGAGACGTCTTTCCTCTATTGCATATGTGTAAGCTAACCATGACTTAGCCTGGCATAAAGCAGCGCGCAAAGAGCACCGCACTAAGCCCGATCCACCATTTATTCTTCAGGTCTCTCCCGGTCTTCCACAGTCATGGCTGGATAAAAGAATCTTCACTCCGAAATGGGAGCTGAGGCCAGACTGGGAGAAGATCAGTGGACGGTGTTTTTTCATTAATAGACTAAATCGCGAGGAAGAGTATAGCAAATCTGAGTTGGCTGAAATA
>ML733669.1:0-13001 GCA_009176405.1 Aspergillus novoparasiticus | reverse complement strand
ATAGGATACAGTACAACTAAGCTAAGTCTGAATTTTACAGACCCTAGCGCTACTACTCCAGAGTTGTAATATAGAGTCTAGGAATAGGGGGGTTATATTTCCTAATTCTTGGAAGGTTTAGAGTTCTAGAGAGCGGGGATCTATTTAGGCTATCAAATAAATGTTTGCCAGACCAGTATTAGACGGTATTTCTATAGCATCGAGCAAGTAGCCGCGGTTATACACTCCCTATGTGAGTATCTAAGATGAAGGAGGGCGGGAAATTCTAGGATGAGCTAAATACTGTACTACTGTATGGTCCATTTTCTGGTTGAGTACATTAAACTGTTCCAGGCATATCGTTTGGTATAGCGGATAGTACCGGATATCGTTAGTAGAGGCCAACAAAAATAGCCATGATATCATGCTCCTCCATACTCCGCTAGAACATTCGATACACATTTCCCTCTACCGAGTAGTGTAGGCGATTGTCAGGGGTAGCCAAGCCTTACTTGATCGCCATACGTACATACCAATAGCAACTACGAAATCGGGAACGTGCATAATGTTTTGCATATGCAAGTGTGGAAAGCAGTCGTGATATGTATATATTCTGTACATATATTCTGACAAGATTAGGCAAATACGTATATATATCTTCATATTGAGAGACGTATCTTAGATATCACTATAACTCAACCCTTGTGTCGTATTTTACACGGAACATGGGAAAGGAAGCCTATGTTAGTAGTTACCCAAGGGTACGCCTCGATTATAGAGACAGTTAATGCTGCCAGTCCTCACTATCCAACTCCCAGTATTTCATTGAAACTCGGAAAATGCATTTTTCAGCACCAGTTCAACGAAATAGAGAAAGAAAGTTATACCAATGTCTCTGATAATAATCGTTTATTTCAAATGTCCCTAAAGTCACTGAATGGAAAGAAAGGCTGATATCGGCCTCTGCTTTGTGATGGCTATGAGTCATACGGAATGGGAATTTGTTGAATTCTGTGAGAAACATGCAATCATTCTTCTCTTCCTACACCCTCAATCAATCTGTCTTTCTCAACCTCTTGATATAGGTGTTTTTCGCGCTTATAACCATCGGCATACTGAGACTTGACGGATGCAACGTGCCGATGGACGCAGATTTCCTAGAAAGGTTATTTATCTGCACTTACAGCTACTCTCCATCAAGCTTTGAAAGAAAGAATGGTTCCACGCGATTTCCAGCTGCAGTAATAATGCCCTAGAATTTTAGTACTGTCGTTGACCCTCTGTCAGTGGCTCGGCCTACTATCCTTACTATTTTATTGGCGAGAATAGCAACTTTTTCCTTAGGGGTGGGTCTAAACATATTCAACGATTTGAATATCATTCACTATGATTCGAATGATATTAGCTGGCATCCAAGCACCATCTTGCTATCTTGATGAAGGGCCGTATTGCGCAAGCTCGCCTTGCAGCCACTCTACAAGCGTCATATAATTAGAGCGACTTGCTGCAGCTCAACGTACAAGACGGGAAAGAGATAAGGCCCCAAACTGTCGTGTATAAGTTGGAGCAGAAGTGTTTTGGTTCTTGTTAAAAATCATTCTTGTTTCCATGGCTAAAGAATCTAGAGTATGACAAGTGCCATGCTATAATTCCCTGGAACTATTGGGTGTGCACATAAGCATCAAGCATTTATGTAAGTTGTAGCATGTACTGTAATGGCTTTCACCTCTTCGCTTGCAGAATGATAAACGTTCCAGGTAAGCACAGATAATCAGTGTGTATTCGTGTGTCGATACATTGTTTTCTGTTGTGTCCTGTGTCACGTAACTTGAAGTCTCATTCATGGCTTGATGGGCAATTGGTGCGCCGGGAAGTATAAAGGCCGTTGCTCTGGATCTAATGACCTGCACCTTCCCAGATGAACCGTAGAATCATACCACATCTGTGCCTTGGTTCACACTTACTGTACCACTGAAGGAGAGGGGTCAGCGTTTGATATCATCATCATCAGCCGCATTTCAAGTTTTTATTCCATGTCAGAAAATTGATTGTTCCAGGTATTTCAGGAGTTGGGGAAACGGGCAGTACTATGTAGAGTCATCAAAGACAGGAAACATAATATTGCTAATACGGACCAGAAAGAGTATAAACGTCAAGTGCAGAAAAGCTTGGTGGCTGATATTTAGGGGCTGCCATCTGTCTCAGCAGTGCGATTAGCATTAACGGTAGGCTACAACAGAGTAGAGCAATTGTATTGAGGTTAAATATAATAGTTTATCATGATCGTGTACATATGGCTAAAGCAAAGATATTGCTCCAGGATCCACTTGTTGCCAGTTTGGAAGTACACTTACCGTACCCAAATTTGTACTAATTTACTAAACGAGGAACGTGTTAGTTTCATATTCCATCACCTGTGTGAGAGCCCATGGCTTTAGTTTTCGATATCACCGCGGCTATAGATGAAACACCGACCCCATGGGGGAGCACCTGTCTGGATGAGAATGCACACGCTTCAGCAAATTAGAAACTATTTACTTAGGAAACCTTCCTTCTCGATCTCAACTTTTGGTTACAAAGGATCAACTGTGCTAATGTAAACCATGTGGCCGATGGACATGCGTAGCCTCGTGGCGCACTCAGGATAAAATACTTTGGGCTCTTCAGCTGTATGGCTGGACAAGGTTGTGGTTTGTACCGTCAATTGCACGCGTCAGAAAATATGTATTATTTTAGCCTCCTGCACGTTTCAGATACCTTACAGGGCCTAGGGATTGCATTTCAGTCAGAGGCAGAAATCTGGGTTGGTCGTGAGGAGTAAATTTTTTATATATTAAGTTTGAGCTTGGATGAGATTCTACGTTTACAGACTAAGAGGTACGTTGTCGTAATATCTCAATAATGAGTAAACCTGAAACAACTAGCTTCACGGTGTTTGCTATTTTAGTGTTTCGTAGCACATATAAAGAACACGGCAAATCCTTGCCATCAATACATCTACCTCAGAGTTAAAAGAAAAGCTCATACAATAAGACTGCAACAAGAACCGCACCAAGAACGCAGCATGCGTGTTTTCTTTCATCTTATCCTCGCTGTCCCCTTCGCACTTGCAAGCCCAGCCCCTGAGCCCGTGGCAGCTCCAGTTCCTCAACCAGCCGGTGGCCTGCTTTCTGAGCTCCCAACACGCTTAGAAGGGCTCTCTGAGTTGCTAAGCCCCGAGATGCTTAACGACCTCCAAACTATAGTCAAAGGTGGTGCTGTGCTTCTAGGCGGAGACACTCCCAGTAATATTAAGAAACTCGTGTCGGCGCAGAACGTCAATGAATTGCAGCATTTGATTGACAATGGCGGAGCTCTGTTAACGCCCCGTTTTGTGAACCAAACTGCGACGCTTGTTGCAGACGCTACACCGGTGAGCTAGGCATTAAACCTGAATGCCTACAGTATCCTAACTAATCCGTTCTGTAGCTTGTGTCCGGCATTTCAGGACTCCTGAGGGGATTATTTGGTTGAATAGACTTGAGTTCACATAGGTGGTACCAGAGAGGCCTAGCTATGTATATAACCCTAACTGTCTCGCATGGTTTAAAGCTACGCTGTGTCTTACTTGTCAATTGAGAAATCAGCCACACTGGGCTGTGTGCTCTAATACTGATGACCTACTATTGAGATACAAGATCAATAGGATATTCATGCCCAGCTGATAATCTTGCCTAGCGCTGTTTCATACTGATAGCATATCCCTAGAAACGAAGTATTCCTGCTAGATTTACTTTTAAGTATAGACCCAACGTAACACTGGACGGCTGGATGAGTTTGGCGTACAGATACGCTAATGGTTATTGTATGGTCCGTAGAGCGAAGCTATCTTTATAGAACATAAAAGCAAAAATAAAAAGATGGTGGCATCATAGACCTTCCACACTTTGTAGCCCTCTACTTTACTTGGAGCATCTCCACAAACTGAATATGGGCGATTGGGATGGTGCTTCCTGTTCTTGATATGTGCACCTGAAAACATTTCATAAAGACTGTCAGAAACATTTATACAGTCCGTTCTACATATCATACAGTTCTTGGTTAGATGCGTAGTCGAGGCGAGGCCAAAGAGATACTAGTAATTCTGTTCGATAACTTCAACCGCCGTTGTTCTGCATGAGACCAACTCCTGTCAACCTAGCACCATGTAACAGGGAGAATATCCGGCCAACTTATCCAACTTATAGATTACGATTGTACCCCTCAAGAGACATCTCAAGAATATGAATCATGTTTTAATTTTGTACATACTTATTTCTGACAAGCCAAGGCTGTCATTTTTCCGACAGTCCAAAAGTCAATCACATCATCAACATCCAACACGCATTCGCAAGGTCCCCATCCAGGTATTTCAGTAAGCTATGGCAGTTATTTCTGATGTGAGATACATGGTAGCCATGCCTTCCCTATAGGAATGTCTAATCCTGATCATCCAGCGCAAATACAGGCGCACGTTTCATCCTTAATATGCACTCGTACAATGTTCCAGACACCCGAGGACGAAATCACCAATTATATGAGAGATATTTTCCCCCAGCATTGGGCCTTTGGGGTAAAGAATTGCCTTGGGAACAAACATCTCCACGTACAAGATGATCAACACCATGCCATTCCATCTATTTAACTAACCACCTCAATATTCGGTGCGGAGTTTTGTAATTTCTTTTATTCTTAATAATCATGACATGTCCTATTATCGCGAAATTTTCCAATTCGCCAGTATTGAAGTTACGTTCAATTATAGATAGATTCATGGACGCCCTGGGCGTCCTGACATATCGCTAAAAGATCTTTCGAGGAATTGTCTTGGTGTCTCTGTATATACATGTCATAATTTACCGAAACCAAGATCCTGCACAAATATGTTCGACAAATATTGCGTTCTGTGCTTATTTTTAACATAAAATTAGAATATCTTGTGGTAATCCAACTTTAGCGGAGCTGCTGAGTCAGGTATGGCAGCGTCAGAGCTGCACTACCTTGGAGATCAATCCGTTTGATATCAGCTTTCCAAACTTCTGCTCTCTGTCCCCGCCGTTGTATAATCTCGGCGTGACGAGGCATGGTTGCAGTTAAACTTACACAACCTGCGATAGCAGAGATACCACAAGCATTAATCGGCCAGAGATTGCTTCTTTGTGTCACAGGGTAGTGCAGTGTACATATATTGTCGGGGTTGAACGTATCTCATTTATGGTAATGGACACCACTACAGCGGACTAGGAAGGAATAAGGCGGATGACTGGGCATATGGTCTGAGGTTGACTGAGCTCTAGCGTTCCCCAGGGATCAAGAGCAATCATGGCGACACCTGCATGATCACAGCAGGTTGGTATTCTGCCGGGCAAGTGGTCAGATGGCTGAAGTCCATCCACTTGTGTGATACAGTGACATCCTTGGTGTAGATGTTCAACGTCACAGATTTCAGGCCACCACAGGAGCCGTTACATTTACAATGAGGTGAGCAGGGAGTTGGAAGCAGCTGTTGCAGTCACTTATCACCGTAGTAGTCTCCAAACCGTCGAAATTTCGGGGCACTCAAGTCAAGGGAAATTTTCTTTGGTGAGAGAAGAACGGCTCCAGGCCACCCTTCGGCCTCGTTTACAAATCTTGTTCTACATGAGTAGCGTGAGGTAAAGTGACTAGGTCTCCTCAGATATGTGACATACATGGAAATTAAGCTATGCTAGGCTCACTATACCAGAGAGCGCAATTAACATTTTGTTTTAAAGTAAAAGCCAGATAACCCACAACAACGGTAGATTCGGCCGATGAGACACGGCCATAATTATTTACAATAGTGGAGGGCCCAAATATTTTGGGTGTTGATGACGGGCCCTCATTCAAAAGTATAAACGGCGAGACTGAAAGATGCCTCTGAAGCCTCCGTGTAGGTGACACAATCCTACATACCCCGATACCCTACCTTCATAGAATCGGGGTAACTTCAAGATACTGTTTTCTTTCGGGCTGTACAGTCATTCCTGTATCAGTTTCACCAGTACTGAATGTATCCGGCTGAATTAGTTTCAGTACAACTATATCTGGCGCTGGGGTGGGTCATGAAACAGAATGGGTTACTACTGACAATATATCTCATGATCCTGATACCGCCGCGGATAATAAGATTGAAGACGGCGACAGTAGACGGCGATGTAGGATTCAGCGGGTCTCAGTTGGTTTACTTCTAATAGAGGTGGTTTAGTCCGTCGACTTTACACACTGCTGGTCTTAAACAACTTGGCTGATTGTCAAACTACATTGGCAGATGCGTTTGCACATCAGACCACCATCCGGTTTGCAGTCCCTCACCAAAACTTTCCATGACCACGCGTATTTCCTACCTATTTTTATTTCTTCAAGGAATAGCTCCCGAACGCCTCTCGGGGTAATAATCTCGAATGGGATAAGAAACCAACCGGAATTGAGCGCTTATGATAGTGGGCTTATATGTGGTTTCCATCACGGGGGGTTTCTCTGGCCAAAATTGGGGTTGCATTGCAAATTTCCGCCTCAACCGTTCAATATATCATGGAAGAGAAAGAAATTCCGTGCCAACGAGAATTGGTATATCAAGCAGGCAGACCTAAGGTGCTTGATAGGCATGGTGGTTGCAGAATTCTGGTCATTATACGCGCAGACTTCTATTTCCTACGCTGAACTACGCCGCCAAAGCGGGACAACTGTTTCCAATTCTACACTACTTAGATTGATTAAATTTGCGGGATATGGCCATTGGCGCGCTCGACAAAAAAGGGCCTAAACTGAAAGAAACGCATGCTAAGAAGCGTTTAGAATGGGCATTTGTTCACCGGAATTGGAGTATTGAGCAGTGGTCCCAAAACTCGGGCGAGATCACCCTAACTCAATTGCCGCCTTTCAAAATATGTAACATAAACGATGAGCGTGGACTCAGACCATTTTTTTTTTTTTTTTTTAAAAAAACACGCTCATTTTTCTCTCTCTGTGGGGGCTTATTTTTATTGGTTGGGAGATTGACAGGCGTGGGACAAGAAAGAGGAAAAAAAAAAAAAAAAAGGAAAAAAGGAAAAAAGGAAACAGTTCCTAGATGGGACCGGTGAAGGGAAACTCTGGAAAGCTGCCACCTACATGAAACCACGGGAGATATGGGGTTGCGTCCCAACACTCAACACTACAGACCGGCACAGAACAGTACACTGAGAACGAGGACAAAGCACGGGTGTTTCTAAACGCGTTCTTTCCCGCAATGAACACACCCGATCCTAGCTATCTGACCGCAATGCAGCTAGAACTTCCCTAGCAACCAATCACTGAGCTTGAGATTCAACGGTCTCTCAACACGGCCAACGGGACCACTGAACCAGGGGAAGACAACCTGCCGATGTTAAGTTGGGAAACGCTCTGGAAGCACCCAAAAACACGTATTACCACTATCCTACCGTGTCTGAACCTAGGTTGTCACCTGAAACAATAGCGGAGTACCAAGATAGTGGTACTGCGGAAGCCAGGAAGGTAAATTATTCAAAACGTGGATCCTACCCCCTCATTTCACTGCTAAACAAACTTGGCAGGCTACTTGAGGTAGTCATGGCCTGACGGCTCTCACACCTGGCAGAAAGACACGGCTTGCTACCAAACAGCCAGTTCGGACGCCCGGGTCAGCCACCGAGCAGAATTTGCTGGTGTTCTCGAATGTGATTGACCGAGTGTGATATAAATATAACGCGGTGTCTCTTATCCCATTTGACCTGAAAGGTCCGTCCAATGGAGTTAGCCAAAGAAGCCTGGGTGGCTGCCGACGGGCGAGGAGGATCCCCACAATGGCGAGGAAGTGGATTGCGAGCTTTATGACTGAACGCCACGCAAGCATTGGATTTGATAATTTTCGCACTACAATAGAACCACTTGTGAATGCAGGACTAGCATAAGGATAAGCACTCTCCCGGTTTATTTGCATTCTTCAACGCGGACCTGGTTGAACAACCTGTCAACATCTACGGAGGGGCGTCAGCCTTCATTGACGATTACTTTTGATGGCGAGTAAGCCGTTCCACCGAGGAAAGTATAGCCCGGATACAATCAGAAGACATCCCTTGAATTGAGACCTGAGCACGGCAGACCGGGCCCTGCTTTGCAGCCGAGAAAGTCGAGCTTATCCACTTATCCCGGATATGCCAAGGCGAGGGGCCAGGGTAAGAATTCACCACCACCGCCAACTGTACGTACTTTCAAAATTGAAAGTCGAGATAAGAGCCAGAGCTGTGCAACGTTACCATAGTAATGGATATATAGCCTAGTTCAACACAGAGATCAGTTAAAACCCTGCTTCCCTCGCCGCTACAACTATCAGCCTGCTAAATGCGAGTATCCTACCCTTTTAAGTGAGTGGTTTGACCGCTTACAAATCACCATAATACATTATGGCATTCAGCCGGACGGTATCTACAATTTTGATGTAATTGGCTTTACAATGGGTTTCATTTCTACTACCAAAGTAGTTACCAGACCTGAGTGAGCTGGGAGGCTTTTCCTACTGTAGCCAAGGAACCGGGAATGGGTTACTTCTATTAGTCTTAGAGGCCCTCTTCTACCTTGTATTATCTTTAACGGCAAGGTTCACGTTGAGGGCTGGTGTGAGGATCTACCCTCAGACTAAGGGTATAACAACGAGTGCAAATGGCTGGAATACCGATGAGGTACAGTAGGCTTACGTTGGCTGCAACACGTATTTATACCCACTATTAGCCAGACTGTTGGTTGGTCAATATCGTATTTTAATACTTGATTGCTACGGTAGTCATCTAACACTTCAATTTGACGATATATGCAGTCAAAACGTTGTTATACTTAGATGCCTGATCACTCATGCTATTTAATTATCCCAGCTTAATATAAAGCTACAACCAACACCTTTAAGTAGTACACCTAATAGTAAGTCTACTAACGAAGCTATATCTACTGCCCCAGTAGATATAACTCCTGCGGTAAAAACAATCGCGTACACGCTGCACCAAAATGTTCTGGCTGCGGCATAAAATTCTTCAGTGTCCTGATGTCAGGCTATTCAACTTTTCATAGAAAGACAAATCTTTTGGGTGTCTTAATATGACTTCATTTCTAGGGGGCGCGAAAAATTCGGCAGGGATGGTCGGCTTGATTGCATGATCGTCTCGCTCGGCGGTTACTATGCCAACGGACATATCTCCTGGTGGCCGGAAACGAGCAAAAGCATGTTTCAGCTGCAGAGCTAAAACTGACTGATATTCTACTAATCTAGATGTTCATGTGAAGACTTAATACAGAGAACTGCAATAATTCTTGGGGGTTTAGATCGCATCATTATCAGGGGGTTAGAGTCGCAGCCGCGCCAGCGGGGCAAGAGAGTATGTTACGATCACTGTTGATACATGTAACTAGAAGTCAATGAGCGTAAGAGCACATTAAACCCTGAGGTCAACCAGTGCTTCCTGCACCTAGATGCGGGACTTTGATCAGTAGTGCCCTAGTCTAGCTTCGGCTATGCATGCTTGTCAGGAATAGCCGCGGGTATTATGATAAAACCGTTTTGCAGAACTTAGGGGCAATATTACAATCGCCGTGGGAAATAAAAGTGGTATTAGAAGAAGGAAATTAGATCACTATCAACAAGAGAGCGTGAGTGATTGTGTAACATTGACATCCCCTTTGCGAAGTTAATGCTTGCTTCTAACGACATTCGAACTGAGTGATTTCGGAAAGTACATTAGAGTTTCGGCCGGATCTTGGACTTATTTCTGACTTATTAGGAGTTAACATTGGACTGTGGCTTATGGACTATCTAAATATCTGACTTGATGTTGTTCATCGTAAAGTTTACGTATTATCCTGGCAACTTAATGACAGCAAAGACCATATTTTGTGCAAAGTATGGGAACATGTACCCGTTCCATCTGCAACCAACACGCGAAAGCATTGCGAACATATTCGTTCGATCACCCCTTCATATAAAGGTATAAAGCTAAGGGGGCAAACCCCTGGATTAACTGTTTCAAGTGTTTTGAGCTCTTTTTCCTATACTCCCCTATACAAAATTAGATTTGAACACTATTCTTTCTTCGCCATGTCTCATCTCGATGATACAGTGCTCTTCAGGGGCCTAAACAATGAGATCGCGTGGGATACACTACCGCTGGTGAGACAACTTACAGTATCAGAAAAAAAAATGTCAGCCGGCGTTCCACTAACGGAGTAGGCGAATCGTCCTCTACTTAATCAACGGGTGAAACCGAGGCGTGACCCTATGATCCCCGAGTATCAAATACCGCGTCAAGTGTTCCAGCAATCCTTGGGCTTCTCCATAGAGTATGATTTGGAGAATAACCCGGACATTTCAAATAGCTACGTGTCTAGACATACTCGACAAACAAGGCTGGTTCATGCAGACAAATGTCTGTTAGGTAAGGAAATGACATAGCAGCAATTTTTCTCCCCGAGCTGAAACCAACTGTGCGGCATATAGTGCCAACTATGGAGGCATGTGGCTTCAATTTTCACAGCTTCTGCGCCAGAACAGGAGAGCCCTCCAATGATAAATATGGTCAGGTAGCGGGGCAGAAAACTTCAGCTGCCCAGGGTAGGTTTCTCCGGCAATGATGCGGAAACTATGTTAACTAGAATTAGAGAGAACTACAAAAGCAGATGACGTGAGGGCTACAGAACAAAGTGCCTTCCCAGGAACGTGTGTGAAAAGAGAGACATCTCTATTCTTCAGAAGTCACAAGAACTTGGCACCAGCGTAAGAGAAGGTCTTGTGTGTCCTGAACTGCGGTATGTGGGATAGGCCATCCCACTACTCCCAGTATGTTTAGGCTAGATAGACGGCTTTCTTTACCAGGAGCCTTCACATTTAAGGCCACCCTGTGGAAAATGAAGCTTTCAGCTCTTCGTATTTATTTTTATTTGAGAGCAATGAATTGATATATGTTCTTATTATAGAAGATAGCTCATGCTACGGCAAAAGGGTTCTCATAGACACGCCCTTATTTTGCGTTACTTTCTTCCTACAGTAACTAATAAAGATTTAGACCCGAAGTGTCCCAGTCGGGTATAAAATATGGTTTACTTTTGGTTGACATTGTCGTACGTTGCGGTTGATAAACATGCTAAATCTCCAAATTGTCTGGAAGCGCGATTTAGTCTATCATAAGTATTGTTTCATGGCTGGTTCAACCTTCTCTCCAGCCAAATATGGGCAACCAACCGGAATCCGGTTTTAAATTATTTGCTGGAACTGATTGGGAGTAATTAATACCGAGATATATCATCTATCCAGATGCTCACTCTTTTCATGAGCAACCTCCACATAGAACCATGTCTATCTGGAATCACATTAGGATACTACCTCAACGCAAGCAGGTACCTGGTCCTTCAGATTTCAAACCATATCGTGACCGGCCCCGGACAGAGCGCAAACGAAAAAAAATGTATCCAGCACAGTATAATGCGCTCTCTCGAACAAATTGGTGCTCATAGTATTACCTGCCTGTTTCTAATTGTTCTCATTAATCAAGGACCTCCGTTGGTGTATGACAACCCATGATGCCGAATCAAATATTTTTTGTGAGTAGTGGTGAGTCTAATTATCCAAACTTCGAGCAATGAGCCTTTGACAAACGAAACCGATGTCAAATCGCATTGACCTAACACAAGTGGATCTGGACTTCCAGGATTTGCTAGTCATGCTAGAACCATTACCATCCAAGGATGACGCCCCAGTTAAAGTAATCGGATAATGCCATATGACCCATTATATCCAAGGACCTACGTTTTAATGGATGATACACCGGACTTTTTTCGCATGGGCTGCCGTGCATCTATATATGCACTTATTAGTGGGGTCTCGTATAGATAAAGGTGTAGACTGATTTGAAAGAATGCAATACTTATGATCTTGTGAACAAAGTAACTAGTTAGCCCTATGGATTAGGAAGAATCACACAATGAGAACAAAGGGAAGGAAGTCTAGTTTATACACCTTTATCCGTTCAAGTGAAGGGTACCTGCATAGAGCCCGCCAATGGCCTGTCTGCTCGTCCAAAACCCGTCTACACCCCATCCGCACATTTTTAGACAGCTTCAAATTTTTCTTACATTTCAATAGACCACATGGTACTATCAATCTACTTCGAAGGATATATAGTGCCCTTGGAATGTATTGAAATAATATGTATATTGTAAATATGAATAAGGGCAATTGTACTACCAGCCACGTCACTCTTAACTTAAGTATTTTGCCTATATACTACATGAGCTTAGCAGTATTGGATTATAAAGGCAAAACACAATTTAGTATCAAACCATTCCATATAGAATGTCGTTGTTCAACGCTCATGCAAGCTACGTAACGGTGACATGGTGTGAATAACAGTCATCTATTTAGATGACCCAGCAAGTTATTTCTCGCAGGAAGCTTGGGAAGAAGATATCTTACAGTTCCTTACGCTTAATCGGCTGCCACTTCACCTTATCGAGTATCCAACGTTTCAGCGGCTTATTTCTCGGGTTCGCTGCGCCCCATCACTACCAATAATCCCCTCTGCAGATACAATCCGCCGCCGACTAAGGAGCGTTGTTCAAGACCGGCAAGAGCGTACCCTTCGAACACTACCTGCTGGCTCAAAGATATCGATCGCACTGGACTGCTGGACGTCTCCATTCTCGCAGGCGTTTATAGCAATCACAGGCTATTTCATTGATGCTGATTGGGTCTACCGCGAGGTACTGCTTGGGTTTAAGCCTCTTTACGGGGCACACACTGGTGTGAACCTAAGTAGCGTCGTTCTTCAAACTCTTATGGAGTATAACCTTGAATCGCGAGTGTTTGGGTTAACAACGGATAATGCGTCTAATAACAAGACCTTGGTAGATTCTCTTCAACAAGCTCTATCAGACGGTGTTATCATTACCCGGATTCCATGCCTTGCTCACGTTATTCAGCTTAGCCTCAACCAGCTTCTTGATCG
>ML733668.1:0-13076 GCA_009176405.1 Aspergillus novoparasiticus | reverse complement strand
CTTCCATTGTTTTCCCCGCAGGTCGCGAATTCAGGGTTCGAGATCGGCTCATTTCCTTCCGTATCTACACCCCTCTTGCGGCGTTTTCTTGTCAATGGGATCCTTGGGCGAAAAACTTCTTGCGTGAAGATTCGTGGTGTTTCCTCCGTGTTTGTGGGATGGGGTTCGGCAACCCCTGCGGGCGGGATCGCCATCGGGCCGAGACTAGTTCCCGCTCGGCACACAATGACTCAACAATTTTGATATGGCACAACTACAGTTGCCATATATTCATACAGAGTCCTTCCCCTCCCTATACAGCTGGATGCAATCCAGTACTCTGACGTTACAGTGATTCTCGAAATCGGTCTGACCTACAAACACATATCAGTTGTTTATCGGCCCCGCTGCCAAGACTTTAGTGCCCTTTAGTCATTGAGCTGTTTTTAGAACACTGTATATTATACTGTATCTACTAGTTTGGATCTTACAGAACCTAACTAGTTAACTATTTCAGATGGTAGTTTAGTCAGCCAAGTCACCTGTCAAGCGGTCATGTAGTTCCTAATCAATCATACTAATCACAAATACAAAATGAGCAGAATTATAGTTCCCCGCACCCTCCTCCTTGCCCTTCCCCAACGTATAGCTCCCAAGGTCCCCTCGCATATTTTGAGCTGTGTGCTATGTAATAAGGGCGTCAGTAATCTAGGTCAACATGTCCTTCTATCCAGTATCAGCTAATGAAAAACCGTCGGTTTTATGACACACCGAGCGCCTTGCAAATACAACCCTCTACAGCATATCACGAAGTCTATCAGGATCATTCTTTCCCACTAAGGATGACTTATAGCCTTAAGTTATTAGTCCTGATGACCAACCAATGGGACCGTAATTCGCAGTATACCCCAACACTAGGGTAAATTCGGCCGTACACGTTACACTGTATACCATAAGCCCTATGCCAGATCCTACCTCCCGCTAAGCACAGCCTGATTATCTAGAAGGTAGAGTGGGTAGAGTAGACAGTGTAAAGGCGGTGGGTAGGTAGGGGCAGTGCGTGGCCTTAGTGATGATTGCCTAAAGGAGTATCAGCACTGGTTGAAATTTACTCTCACCATTGATATGTACATAAGGGATCAGGAATATCCCTAAGTTCTAGAAAGGCTTTGCCGTGCTTTTATCCGGTGCTTAAAGCCCATGAGTTTCAACTTCGGAATTCGGAGAATATCCCATTGAACCAAAATGTATTTGAATAGCAACAGAGTATCGACAATAATAGTACTTGCCAAAATGATACTTTTTGGGCATTCCAACTGCTTAGGTTCGGTAAGGTACAGTATTAGAATAGGATAGGTAGATGGAGCTGTTGCGAGGGATGTGGGATTCCAAACTGTATGATATATGGAGTTAGAATCTGTCTTTTCCGTGTATATACATCAGCAGGTCATATGTCAACATATTCAACTCCTTGAACACAAACTGTGCTTCTTCCCGGTCCAGTAACTCAGAATGGTCATAAAGCACTGCTATCACGGCATCCTTCAATCCTCGATCAGTCTCTATTGTAGATGTATAGGCCTGCTTTGCCGCCTCAAGGAAATCATTGACATCCCATTGCTCCCTAGCCGTTGCTTTAAACTTTTGAAGTGCAAGAGCCTTAAGGCTACTGATGAGATACTTTTCTCCAAGGCAGTAGACCTTAGCATGGGTTGTTAAGGAGGAATGTGCCTGTGGTACCTCAAACATCTCCGACCCAGGGTTCTGACTATCCATTCCATTTTCTTGTGAGAATACATTGTAATCGAGGTGGTAAAAGTAGTTAATCATGATATCAACGATTTGAGGATCATCTTCTTGAAGGCTTATTGTTCCCTCATGTCCCTCCTAATCAAAGAATGTTAAAACACAGCGGTGATAGATCTAGACAATTTTACCTGCCTTGAAATCTCCGCGCAGAGCTGTACTAAAGAAGCTAGACCGGGGGCACACGATGGCCCTGTGTACACGATAATCCTTTTTGTTGGAGGAGATAGTGAGATCAGAATACTGTCCACTGGAGTAGAGCCTGGTCAGAATATCATTAGTATCTTAAGCGTTACCTAGGAAAATTAACAACACGGGGTAAGTGATCTACATTTTAAAGGAGTCCAATAATTCCCTCGAAGTGCCTTCCGAATGAATCTTGAGGTGTTCCTCTAGTGGGTGTCTGCAGTGCCGTCTGGCTGTTCTGTGCTTCGGGGAAAGATTCAGGGAAGGCACGCTGTGCGGAGTATGCATTGATGAAGATATTCTCGCTTAATAGAGATTTCAAGATTCTAACCAGGTGCTGATTCAAAATGAGAGCAATTGGGCTATACTCTTCAACTACAGCTCGAATCGCCTTTTGCTTCCGTATATTATACCTACCGCCGGAAGAAAATACCCGACGCCATTGAAGGTTGCAGTCGACACAAGACTGCTGTCAATACTAGACTTGAGTCTAAAGGGCCAGGCATACTGGGTACGTATACTCAGTAGTTTAGAAGAGTGCGAACGAGTTGAGACTGGTCGTGCTACTAAAGGTAACTCTGTAGTAACAATTGTAATTGATCACGAAGAACTAAACTAAGTACATAAATGAGTGTCCTTATATATCCTTCCTCGTCTTGTCACTGCTACGACACTTCGTGTCAGTGATACGTTATATCTTGTCGGTGACACGAGCTCATCATGTCACTGATACGTTTGGTCGTGTCACTGCTACGATGCACGTGACTTTGTTAACGTGATGGCTGATATCGGCGTACGTAGCCCTTCCGAATAACTACTGGATAAACGATTCGTTGGGTGCCGGCTGCTCTGGAATCGGCCATCGTCATCCTATCGTTATTCTGCCTTGTGTGTCCGCCTTCGATAAGGTGCGCTAGACAAGGGTCTGTAACAGTACTCTGTTCGATGCTAAAAAGACTAACTAAAGGTCAATGTTTCACACTGTTGAACGCTATAATTATTATGGTTAATGAGAGGACGAGGCTATATATGGTGGGTTATTTAGCTCTTTTTAAACTTTTACAATCTAATTGACTAACTTGTGTCACGGCGATAGCATATAATATGAGTAAGACCGCCAGAATAATCTCTTTTACCTTCTTCCTTCTTACGGTATAAAAGCCCTCTCATCAGGATTTAAGAGCCATTTCAAGTCCAACTTCTTTTTAGACCCCTTGCTTCTTAAAGTGGACATGGATCAACTTGGGTTTGATACTTCCCAGTCTGCTGAAGATGCGGATGTTTGGAACGGCACTGAGGAGTCCCTTAACCGATTTAAACTCTTTGCACGATTATTAAATTCCATCATCCCGGGCATTACCTGTAATGTGGAGAAACTTCGTACAGGTATGTTCTATGTCAAGGATCCGTTGCTCTTTGGGCTAAATAGATGCATAAGAACGAAGACCAGTGAGCTGACAGTATAGCTACCAGGTACAATGGATCCCAGAGTGATGGAACAGGTAGCCGACGAGGTTAATACGCTACAAAATAGTCTGCTCATGTTGCAAGAAAAGTACACGGGTGAAGCTCATGTTTTCGGTACACAAGCTGGCATATTATCCAATAATAATGTCACCGAAGGGTGTGAACAGAAGCAGGAAGTGATCCAGAATTCTCTCATCCCTTGGTCATCGGGAATGCAAGATATATATTGCGCCCTCTTGTCCTGCAAGATATCTGGCAGATGGGTGCACTTGCAGGAACTTGCTGATTGGATTGATATTCCAAAAAATGAAGCTCTTGATTGCGTACAGGGGCTGCTGCGAGAAGGGGTGATACGGTGCAGGCATGATGGCTATTATAAAGTCGTTTAGAAACATGGTATATTTAGGATATGTTTCAATATAAATTCCAACGATTTGACTAAGCCGTTCGATTTAAACATACTCTCTATTAAACTTCCTAAAGGACTCATACCCGTCCCTGCAATTGTAAGTGCACTGTAATATATCAGATTATTCCAACATCAATAGACTGCAACGATCGCACGGTTGATGACAGCCTGCGAAAACCTATGGCCTGAAACGCGGAGTTACGCGGAGACACGTGGGGCGCTGTGTGCCTAGAGGCTCTAGGAAACGAGTGAGGTGGTATATCCGCCCGCGTCGCAGCCGGTGGCACAGGAATACGACTGTCAAGATTTTGAACAACAGCAGGACCAGCCCTGGGCGACTATCTACTATACCTCAGATATATTTAACTGTTTCATTTTGTTTGAAGCAACATGTGAGCACGGATATGAGAAAAGGACTTTACGTAGCATGTATATCTGCCTGCATATGGTGTTGGCACGATGCTCGCTCCATTTTATGGTAACGGCCTTCTATGGGAGTAGAACAGAACATCCAAGTTTTATTGATTTCTTGCGCACCTGAGTTTATAGGTTCAGCGGTCCATTGCGATACATTTCACTTATGCATCTTTCTTAAGACCGAAAAATTTGCGAACAGTGTAAGGGTCCTCATCCCCGTTAAGGAGCTTTCCACCAGCGAGATTTGTCCCATACACTATATGATGAGAAGTATGCCGTCCTCTTCTTTCAACGCAGCAGAACCCTCCCCGACGATCTGATTCCGCATAATAAGGCTTCTATCCCTCCATACTCGGTCCCATATTCCCATTGACTATGTGCGGTTCGCCCTTGGTAGACGGCTCATCTGTTGTGAAAAGGCAGCAATGTCGGGACGCTGTGATGTGCCGCCTACTAACACCCAGCCTTCCTCAACTGGGTCGAGATTCGGTTCCTTAATGGGCAGAATAAAACCAATCAGAAATCAATGTGGATCAATCATCGGGACGTTTCACTTACTGGTGGCTGATTCATGTTGAACAGGACCAGCGATGAATATTTAGTAAGATGTTCTAGAGTGTATCTCTCAGCTGTTAGTGTATTAGTGTATCATACCATGACTACTTGAACCCGTTTCCAGATATGAGGATTTGCCCACTCTCCTGCTCGGAAGATAACATGCGTATCTACATAAACACGCACTTGGACGAGGTGCTGGTCGCGTACTGGGTCATCACGATCGGGAGCAAATTCGAGTTCGTTTATGTTGGCAGTGGAGGACGTGTCTCATCGTGATCGCGGACTTGTATATCCCCTTGTTCCTGGGCATGGTCATAGGCTTTCGTAAATATCCACAACGGCTTTGGGTTTGAAGCATATGGTGGTTGTGAGGGCGATGATGGATAAGGTCTCGAGACGTTCGGCGGCTGACTAAGACTGAAACCCGCCATGGCTTGGGCGACCACCGAAGAGGGAGCTACTCTTAATCACTGATTACTCTGAAAGCGCATTCCAGTAACTCAAGCAGAATAGAATGATGTATTCCCGACCCTGTAGTGCGCTAACTGCCATCAGACCAGCGCTGTCAGAGGTTGGGGTTTCGGGCAAGCAAATTGTCGCTCACGTGGCCGGGAATTATTGCAAGTTAGGCACCACTGCCCCTCTTCCACCTTTCCCCTTCAGCATTTCTGTTTCCAACGACGAACGACATGACTGCGAAATACCTTAACTACCATGCCTTCTGAACCGTTTCCGCCTGCCTTTACCGAAATTATTGATAATTTAGCCGGCCTGATCATTGAGGGAAATGTACAGAAGGCAGTAGTTGAGGGTGGATGGCGATATCATGGCGGGTTCACGCACACTTATTGCTGAGGATGAGGGAGGGGTTGACGTTGGCATAATTGTACTGGCGGAAAACACAAGTTTCAAGAAGATGTGATGTTAGGTGGGAACTGAACAGAGTGAATATAATAAAACAGAGCCAGTTGTATTATTTCAAATCTGGAGAGTCACAGGAAACAAGTGGTTGATCGTATAATCCAATGCGCACCATCGGGATCGTGGTTCTGAGACTGAGGGCACGGGGCCTTGCCCAGGGTTCTTGGGGTGGACTAAACCTGAGGGCTGGGATGATTCTGCAAAAAGGGCATCATGGGCCGGATATTGGGGTGCCAAAGCTAGTGCGGAATTCATCAAGAGGATCATAGATAGGAAAGTGCGAGAGTGCCGAAGCTAGTGCTGAATCATCGGGAGGATTATAGGAAGGGAATTCACAAAGGTTTACTTGTACTTGGTGGCTGTCTAGCAAAACAGGAACTGAAACCTGGCTACTAGTAGAATAAAGCACTATGGGGGCAGAAGAAGCCGTATTTCGTGCTTCGGTCGGCAAACTGAGAATTTCTTCAGAAGCTTCTTCTATCGATTCACTATCGGAGGTGTGCCTGGTAGGATTCTCTCCCGACTCCACCAGGCTCTCTAGACAGCTGAAAGCGTCGGGTGGGGGTCCAGATAAATCAAAATCCAGAGAGCGCTGTGGTTGCAATGGATTTGGTGTTATCGGGGCTTGATTTTGGGGAGGGGTCAGAGGCGTTGAGCGCTTCTGTGTATCTATAATTCTCGCAGCTATTTTGCGCTGGCGCCTTCGTGTTGATTTTGAGGTAAGTCGAAGGTTTAATCTGCTAGTTGGTTTGAATGGACAGGTGCTAAGAATGCATTCAAAGGCCTTCTGCAGCTCATTTTTGATACTCTTTATTGAAAGTCGCTTCGGCGAAAGCAACGAGCGCGTCCATCTCAATCGGTTTCATAGTAGCCCTTTCAATGCTAGACCAAATTAGCTTGTAAGCACATCTCGAAAATTGGTAGACTGACTTAGCCGAACTACACCGCAACGGGCTTAATATCAATTCTTTCCTCTCTAGCAACGAATACTTTTGCCCATACCGTTGAAGTTGGGTACATTTATCTCCTTTGAAGTATATTGTTCTGGTTTTGGTATCATCCGGTGGGAAACGATGACTTGGGACTTTCTCTTCCTGACCGCTCAGTGCAGTTGCGCCTCTCTAGAGGAAATTTACTATTTAACAGTTGGTTATGCAGGAGAGATACACTAAAATCGACTTACCTCCATATCGGTATTATTAACTTTTTATCCTTTTCTCAGCCGGCCCAAAAGGAATAAAACTTTTTCCATGAAACAGTCATCATTCAGAAATTTACGTTATTGTCAGGGTGCAAAACGTAAACTACCCACTGCCCATTCTGCCTACCATAACCGCCAAACATGAGACATCGGTGCGTTGCTCTGGTGACGCCCGGTCCCATAGTTCCCGCCAAGCCATACCTCTCTAGGTATCAACAGACGGAAATGGATGTCTTAGCATACTGTATTTCATCGTCAAGTTGCCTCGCAGTGTCGAGCGGACAACAACCAGCCCATTCCTACCCGTATGTAATATATGACGGTATCCGTCAACAAATTCGACATAAGAAAAGAATTGTAGAGTAGACAACACGACGTTGTAGTTTGGTCAAGGCAAATAAGGCGTTGTAAAGTACATGGCTGGGCTGGCTACTCCCACCTGTCCTAAACGAGCCTCGTCCGGAAAAGTGCGCGACACTCCCGTTCTGCGGCATTGGAGTTTGTACGGGAAGTGACGGTCACTTCTGGGCGTCTATATGTACGCTCGTGGCTAGCTTTGACCCCGCTGTGCCACATTGACTAAAGAGAGTGCATTCCGCCCAACTAATCATAAGAGTCACGTACGGAAGATAAACGCTAAGCCCTGAGGAAGGCATAACGCCTATGTCAATCATTGGATAGAATGAGAGCCGTACCGAAAGACCACGGAATGTTAGCTGCGGTTTTTGAAGAGATAGTCGCCATAGACTCGAACAAATGATTTAGAAGGGGTTTTTGACGAGACCTTGAATCTCCCCACGCATGTCCCCGTAGAAACACGTCATCACGCCTAAACCGTAGACTCCCCAGATAGTGAACTAGGGTGATAGTCACTGTCGCTCCGTCCCCGCTTCGCCTCCCTTTCAGATGTTGGCTCGTCGTCCGAGCCAGTGGCGTCGGACGGCGTTGTACGCCGGCGGCGTTTTAGTACACCCGGCCGAATCGTGTTGACCGAACCTTCATGATGTATTTGCGCCGATTGTCTCGCTTCTGCGCTCTGAAGGAACGCACATAGCTGCTGCGCTGTAATAACGACCTCCTGGTTGATGTCTGCGTATTCCTCTAGCAACGGATCGGTCGCGAAATCCCGAAGGCTCAGCCTAAGCGTAGTGTCCTCAAGTGGGATTCCATCATCTGTCCGGAAAGCCTGCTTTATGGTCAGATTACAACATGTGAGCACCTGCGAACGGAAACATACTTGTGCATCCACATCAGCTGTTGTTTGGAAATATTCCTTGCCTTCCACTTTGACGTACTCCGGCCGCCAAACCGATAGGGTGGCCCTTTGAGACTGTTTGTAATCAATGTCGACACATATCGAGCATCCGCACGTCGCGAGCAACGAGTATCAACTACCGTTGCTCCTAATATTCTATATCGTAGATCATTCCACTGGATTCGACTAATATCCTCAGACGTGACAAAATACCAACGTTTTCTGCATCGATCCCAAAAAATGCTCATCATACTTTGATCATCGTAAAACAAAATTCCTATACATTATAAATCCGTGAATATATATTTTTTCACCCGCCACGCTTCATTTGAAAAATCTAAACACTCACTTTAACTTCTTTGTCTTTCTACCGAAATACATGAAACTCTCTTCCATTATGACACGAGTCACGCTATTTATCCGTTCTTCAGGGGGACACGGCAAGCTCGTGTCCACTGTCCTGCAACGCCTAAATCCCGGCCTACCTGTCAGACATTGCAGCGTACTTCTTTTTGGGGGGTGGGGAAGGGGATTATAAAAAGGACAATAAATGTACGCTTTTAACGAAGCGCCGACCCCAATTTGCAACATGTATCTTTTACGCAGTACTACACTCTGCACACGATCCTTTGTAGCTCTTCACGTCAGTAAAATTTCAGCGCCCCTGCCTGAACCCGTATCTTCCCGCGGGATACCGTTGCATGTATTATTGGAAGAAGGAATTCTAAATTTGTCCTAGGTTAAGGCTATTTTGAGCGGAATGGGCTAATACCGAGCGGGGTGGTCGGCGGCTCCTTTGAAGCGGTCAGCGCTAAATGCCCCGCTTTATTTGCGTAACAGCTAGTCACGACTCACGAGGGATGCTCAGGACAAAGGAAAAAACACAATCAACAACAGCTGTCACACCGAAACTGGCGCCGTTCGTGATAAGTGATATTAGAGGTTAATTGAGCGCCTAAAACTACCCTCGATTTTACACTGTACGGTGCTAGGCAGAAGAACTATATTTACTAATCGTTAACGTAGTTGTAGCTCCACGTTGTTATAATCTCTCTTAATGACATCTACTACGTAACGAACCCTTCATTTTTGCCGGGATCGGCGAATCAATAGGCCAGATCCACGTCATTTTTGAGGGAGCTTGCATTTTGTCACGTAGCGGGAATGGAACGAGAAATCACGACTAGAGCAGACATCCCTTGGCGGCGATTTGGATAGTGGGTGATTCTCAGAGGTAAAATACTTCCAAGAGTGGAAGTACCGTAGAGGCTACTCCACAACTCGGCTCTATACTCTCTCATTGTTGAGCGCCTGTTGTGCACGCCTGTTGTGCTTGAGAGGCGCAACCGCCACAAGATTCCTGGGCGGAGAAACTGCAAGTTCAAGTGGAAAGTCGAAGTGATGTGCACTGTGCCGGCCTAAATTTCGCATCTAGCACTCCACGTTCTTCTGACACGACCTCCTAGCGGCAACATGGGTCTACGCTATTCGCCTATGTGAGTACTGAGCTTCCTCGTAATAGACCAGTTTCTGATGTTGTCTAGTGAACCTTCGACCCAGCATCCGCCATTGGATAATGCTCGAGAGGAGCGAATGAAAGTGCCCCGATCACTGGCTGACAGCAGATTGGCCGCGCAATCCGGCGCGACAAGTCAGTATGGAGATAAGAGCCGATAGTATAGTAACAAGCGACAGAGAATCTTCCTCAACATATTTGATAATTAGAATATTTACCTTGCCATTACGACAGCCAAAGCTGCCAGGCGGAAATGACGGGTGGATTTACGAAGAACGAGAGGGAAGCATATATCTGGCGGAAGCGGCTGGCCGTTTGCGGCCACAGAGCTGATGACAGTGTATCAACCGCCAGAAATGCAACACGGCGAGAGTGATTCAGCGAGTTGTGTTTACCAAGTAGTTGTAGAACGCTCCAGCTAATAGGCTCCGACTATCGTACAACTTCCGTCAGTGGCGTTGGATTCAGACACTCTCCCAGTAACACCGTACTTCACCATCCTGTTCGTTTTGAAGTTGCATCCAACATATCTCCGTGAACGGATCTGAGTAGTATGGATACTGCGTCCACTAAGAGTAGGGTTATGGAAGATCATGGAGCGGTATGGAAGATGTAACTGTCGTCGCGTTCAGACGGACCTGAGACGGCTTAATTGGTATAAAGGGGAGCGGGATGTTGAATGCTAAGTAATGAGGAGGATATCATCCTTAGTCTGCATGCTATAATCATGCCTCGCTCGGTATCCCCTTCGGAGAATGAATCCAGCGATATCCTGGCTGGATCTCTCGGGGCTCTTTCTTTGACGGAGAAGACGGTGACTGTTCACGCCACACCTGCTCAGTATAACCCGTTCGCACCCTTTCTTGTCAACGAGGCTCGCGCGCCCGAGGCTATCCATTCCATTGATGAATTGATGCGGGTTGTGATCCCTCAGCATCTCGCTGGGCTACAACGATGTCGACGTTTTCAGCTTGCTGAGTCGGACCCACTCTACCTCCAGGGTCGACAATTCCAAGAGCGGTGGGGGGTTTCGGAGTCGAGCTTTCTCAACTGGATGGAATTGCTCACTGGATGGATGGAATTCCCCGCAGTTATGTTGCTAAATCCAAGCCCGTGGGACCATTTGCCACATGCTGAGATGGTGGACCTGTCCACAACGCTCACCTGGTTGGAGGATACTCTTCAGATGGCGCAGCTCGCGCTTCAGGATGTGATAATATTTGATATGTTCCCAATGGTCCGAGATGATCTCCTGGAACGAACGGATGTAGCGGATCGGGTTGCGTTGGTTCAGGAATCATTTGCACTTACAGTTGAGTGTCTTCGACGAGTTCAACCGCGGGTGTTGATCTCGTGCCAATGCTGCACCCAGCCGCTAAATGCACGCTGGGGATTTTTTGACAATGCGATGGCTCAGCAACTGTGCTCGTCGGTTGCGGGGGCGCAATCGGGGCAGGTGCGGGGGGTGGATGTTGGGGGCCATCGGATGCATGTAGTACAAGGGATGCATCCGAACTATATAGTGCAAAAAAGACCGGACCTGAACGGAATGCTGCAAGGGCTCTTTGTGCGGGTGTTCCATGGGTTCGGGGTTTGGAAGTCGCGTCGCCAGGCGACTCAAGGAGCACTCTTGGGCGCGGCAACAGTGATATCAAGTCTTGTGGTCACGCTCCGGCGGCAGTTGCAGCTCTATCAGAAGATGTGCCAACAGGCGCAGGAATTTGGTATCGAGGGACCAGTGGCGGTAGGGCGAGTAGAGGAGCTACAATCGCAGCTTGATGGATGGGAGGGACATTTGGATGGCTAGGGCCGGAGAGGGGGTGTTGAAGGGGCTAAAGATTGATATACCCTTTGTAATGGTAATGATATTTGATTTGGGTAGGGACTGGAATGAATCAATTGCACCGGCTGGCTCAAGTAAAATTCGTGAGAAGGTTTTCTCCAAAGGGTTCGGGTTCGGGCTATTCCACTATATTCAATGCAATCGCTAAGTCGCTTACTTTATCTAAACCTGCAGTACTTTTCATAAAACTCACTGCTGTACCATTACCCAAAAATGGACAGTCTTAGGCGGTCCAAGTGCTCATTGGCTTCAGGTTTATGTACTGTTACGCTTCAGTTAGGCTCTCCAAGCAGCGGACGCTATCAGGCGCGATGGGGAATAAGAGGCTCGCCATTATATGACACAAGGTCCGATACTCTCTATGGAAAGTTACGCTAGACACGAGGGCAGGGTGCCCTCGATGATTGCAGTTCCGAGCATCTGCTTGTGTCACCTCTTGCCGCTAGGGCGCTTGAGGGCCCGACGAGAAGGCAGACTGTCGCCATCCAGAAAGGCAAGAGGCCCCTCATATTCTGTGTTCAACTGCGATCAACCATCTGACCTGCTTATGTGAGGCGCCATGCAAGGTTCCGATCAATCTCTTTCATCTACTCGGGTAGCTGCGTCTAGCATTGAAAATGACGTTGGTGCTTAAGCTCCCCACAGAACGGAGCTTCAGAGTGGTGAAAGCACATTAAAATGTAGTACATCGTGTTTCGCACATATTGATGGATTTGAACGTCTGAGGTCTCTAGCATCCGTCCAGTGCTGCCGCCCTCGAGCATACTGCCAGATGGGCTCGGTTCCGCACTTGCATCGAAAACTTCCTTAAGATAACAGCGGACGCGCTCATAAACCAAATCAGCGTATTACGCAGGCGGACGGATACTGGCAGCTTTCATCGCACGACCAAATACACAGCACACATTGTGGTTTAAGTGCTCAAGGAGGTCGGCTGCGTCCTCAAACGGTGGACGCGGTTTCCGTATAGAAGAATCTCATCCCAGACTATATAATAGTGAGCAGGTCGGGCAGTTCCCTACAATGCAGAGTGAGACTGAAGGTACAAATCCAAATCTCGCGCTTCAGTCACTCCACGGTCGACCACTGTGCCGTTCTGGGGATTGGAAGACCGACCCGCCCTATCTTCGTGAGTTGGGCAACATGGTGTTTAAAGCAATGATGGGCTAATCACCAGTCAGCCAAGTGTACTAAACAGCAAAACATTATCCATACTTTCATCAAACACAATGAGGGCCAGCTTTTCCATCGCCACAAACCTGTGGGCAAGGGCTTCCGCTAGCACGGCGTGCGTAGACACAACAATCCGCACGCCGCGGAGGGCGTCGTCCCAAACCCGCTCCTCAGTCCAACGATCAACGCCATCGTCTCCGATTAACAGTTTGATATTCACCGCCGGGATATGAGAAGCGATTACTTGTTTCTGCTGGATCGAAAGGGCGACAGTGGGGGCAAGGAACCAAACGATCTGACTGTGTTTGAGACTGAGAAGCCTTGGAGGGATCAAACGTTCAAACC
>ML733667.1:0-13155 GCA_009176405.1 Aspergillus novoparasiticus | reverse complement strand
GGGTAGTAGACCGAGCAGCCGGGGCAGCTCAGCGCCTAAAACACCTCATACAGTTAAGCAGTTAAAGAAGTCAGAATCTACACTCAAAAAGCTGCTTAAAAATCGATCTCGCAGTCCCGATTCGCCTATCAAAACCAGTTTAAATCAACTGATTAAAGGTGTCGAACGAGCTATAAATGATGTAACGATATTAAAACATCAATTAAAGCAATATCAGGCCGCGCACGAAAGGCAGCTTAAAAAGCGAAAACGCTCTACTAAACAGGTTACTTTTGAAGAATATAGGTTATGATGACAATTCATAGACCGACCACTTGCCTCAGGGCGATATGCGGGGACACGACTATCTGTACTCTATCTGCACCGCCATTAAGAGTAAAATATTACTTTCCTGCCGAACTGGAAGCCTCGTCAAGGCTGTGTTAGCCGATCTCTGGGGTTCTACTCTTCCGCCCTTGTGTTGCGCTGCTCTGAAATATCTGCAGCGCTTCTCCGTAGTTCAGAAGCGCGCCTGAGATGCTACTGTCCCGTGGGGCATGTTAAATCCTACCTTTCTTTCGTATCTGATCCAAATATATGATACCGTCTGCAGATCAGTATAATGATTGTGAGACAGAAGTACAAACTCTGTGGTCCCTAGCGGGTCACGTAAACGAGCCGGTCACTCATCCTGAATTCCACACGTCTATTTTATGAATTTATTCAGCCATCATTTATACTACTAAAGATGGCCTAACCTTTCAAAATGTGAAGTAGAGCATGAAGGCAGGATACTATTGGCTATTTTAGATTGAAAACTCCAAAATGCAGTAGCATTCAGAAAATCCCACGGAAGTTTTCTCTAATGGCTAACCAGTTGAAAGAGCAGGGGCATGGAAACCAAACCTGCCCGTAGTAGGGGAGGTTCTCCGATTCGTGCAGAGCGCCGGAAGGTTGATTCGCGCACAGGAAGGTGAAAGACGCCGGTCGGATGGGAAAATGCATTACAGGAGTACCTAAGCTTTACTGTATACTTGGGAGGGGCTACATGTGGCCGAAGGCTGCGAAACGCCTGAAGAACACTACTGCTGCTCCGAGGTACCCATACGCTTTTACTCGTTTCTTGGGCTGCTTTAACTAAATTGCCATATATGAAAACGGTATTAGCAGCTCTGTAGATCTCTGGAAAGGTCTAGATAGAGCCTACCGTATATTCTCCTGGTATTGACCAGTGCTTATAGATATTCATTGGAATTCAGGTAGTCAATATATCACATGTATTCAATCTCTCCTAGATGCATACGTACAGCATACATGCGGTGTCCCTCCACAGTGTAGTGTTGATAGTGTCAGGCCTAAGAAAGCCGCTTAGCTGCATATACAGATGTATTTTAGCTTGACATGGTTATTTTCAGTTATAGCAGATAGTTTTATTCAGTAAACAGTGAATATAACGGCTTTTACGGGCGGATGATAAACAAGAGTATATGATGCTCGACGCGTAGCTAGCAGCAACAACTTTATGCTCCTTAGTACAAGAGGTGAAACAGCGAAATCAAATTCAATGCTTGAATCTATTTCAAGAATTACCACATATATTTGCCCATCGATGTAGAATGGTAGTATTAAAGAAGATATGATGAGATCTAGAATGGGTTTGACCGAGAGAACAGGCATATGTAATCGCTTCACTGAGGCACCCATATTTTGAGGCCGGGTGGGCCAACGTAGTAGGGAATGGCACCCGGACCGTTAGCAAAACCCTCTCGATGGAGATTTTCTCTACACAATATAGCTAATGGCGATCCCTATATCTTATATAGAAGACAATCTAGAGCTTGAAGGCTTGGAACCAGTGAGAATGGGTAATGAAAGGGTCGGGACCAATTGGCTGCCTGCATCCCTGCTGCTGTCGGGTCCGCTGTGGCCGTGTGATAGCCAACGCATGACGCGCTATAAAAAGCATGTGTCAGCAATACATGCGAGCATAAAACGTTCAGAGAAGAGGTCAGCTCACTCAGAGTAATATCCAGCAGATATCGTAGAATAGGGATGCGCGGGGTATTCAATGGACGATACAGCCACGCAACTATTACAGTAGCATTGTAACTCTGGCTCTGTCTGACGTGTATGTATTTGAGCGTTGTCAGACGTGTTATTGTGACTTTTCATTATAGGAGGACTTATAGGGTCTGGTTGCCCATCCTCTGCACTAGATGAAACGGACTGTCGGCCATACAGAAGAGTATCTTTCGAGTCGCTAGTATCCTTGAGCACCGCCCTTTTTGTGTTGATGGACCCATTAGATTGCCTTGGCCGAGTCCATTTCGTAATGCCCCACCTTTTCAGTCGACTCCGTACCTGACCGTCACTAGAAGTAGGGCTGCAGGTCAGGGAATACAAGTTTCGAGTCAATTGTTAAGCGCCTTACCTAGGATTGAAGTTGCTCGTGCGGATTCTCTTAAGCACCTGCTTAACCGGCCACCCTTCGTGTTTGTACAGTCTAATAATCAAAGGCTTGTTTGTCTCCCAAACGTCAGATGACATTTGATGCTGCATTCCTGCTGTCTACCTCGCTATTGTTGGACAAATAATGTATCGGTATTTATCAATCTGATAGGGATAGGAAACCAGTCAGGTGGTAGGCCATGTTGCTGCAAATTGTGACAGGACTTTATAATAAATGTTTACCGCCGAGGTTGCCCTTGCCGGACACCAACGTCTTACTTGAAACGCAGATTTGGGAGACACCCATGGAGCCAGACCTGTCTGGAACCCTAAACAGCTTTGACTTTAGATGCAGCTGCCCGGGGTTCAAGGACTCGTCTAGCCTGAACCTCTACTTTTGCCAGTCAGGATCCGCACTGACCACAGGGTACCACGCTACGCAGGCGGCATCCGTATCATAAATTTCTGCAGCGCTGCCACAGTGTCAAATATCTTGATATAATCTCATCGGATATATATCTGGTCAATGTACACGACTGGAGAATACTATGATGAAGAACATTCTTTGAGTGAACTTCGGCGGAACGCTGTACGCTCTTTGGATACATGGAGAATAAGTGTGCTGAGAGTGGGCGAGAGTAACTGTCCAGAAATTTGATCTACAATACTATAGTACCTGGGGGCTAAGGACACAAATGTAGAGACTACGTTTCAGGATAATCTAGTAGGGAAAAAGTATCTCCATCAAGGTCTTTTGTAAAATGAACGGAGAGCACGAGGCTGTTGATTCACGACGGTGTTACCGGCCGAACCAACAAATCAAGACATGAAAATAAGAAAGAGAAAAGAACAAAGAGACTTAATGGGGTCAAGTGCGAAGGTAAGAGCAAGCCAATCAATACAGAACAAATTTTCCGGCAATCACATCATACAAAAGATTTACCGACGGGGCCTGGTCTGTTTTTGTCGATCTATTCAAGTAGCCGCGGCTAAATGGACCGGAGAACCCTTACAGGTTACACGCAATCCATCTACAATCCACCGGTAGGTCCTACCAGTTAGGCCCTGTTAGTATTAATAAAGTTTAAGGCTGTGGTCAATTTGCCATTGTTCGATATTCGGGTATCTAATCAGCATCTATTTAACATGCTGACCAGTAGCAGACTTACCTAGCCGCGGTTGATTACAGTGGAGAACAGGCCGTGTTCCCGGGATAAACATAGCTTCCGTAAGCCTCATCGTATCTAGATCTATCTATGGTATACAACGTCTAATGTTATGTTCTTCCAAGATGCACCAGCAGCGTAAGCTAGGAGATCGACTATGCACGTTCGCGGTTAGATGCATTTGAGAACAGCCTGCTTTCGGCTATGCGGAGGTGACTCTAGTTATATAGACTCTGAATGCATGTTTCAGCATCTCTATACAGAATCCAACTAGTCTGATGTAAAATTCTTATATGTACTGTACATGTATTTAGAAAAAGCTACACAGTGACTTTATGGGCCTTATACCACAGAGGGATCTAACTTCACCGGAAACCCCGCGAGTTTCCGATCACTAAAATTCTAGGTCATAAGACCTGCGTATTTCACCTTCCTCCGTTGTCTCATAAAACTAGCCAAGCTCTTTATAGCTGCCATCATCCTTGGTCGGTATAGCCGAAAGCTCTATATATGAAGACAACAATATGATAGGCAATTGGACAAAAGGACAGTTTAACCTTGTTCTTTACGTGGAGCTTCACCACTGGTTAAGATATCATCTTGCAATATCATTGCGCTAAACACGTACTAAGCCCATCATATTTACTCAACCCTTATGTGGATAGTTTTGACTTCCGTCGACGGGAAGCACCGGAAATTTAAGGAAATATCTACAAACGAGTCCAATAACTGGGTAACGAAGGGCGACTTCTGAGTGTTTTCGTGCCGGACCTAAAAAGTACACTGCTCATCGCTTTTTGATCAATCTATATTTCTAGATGTTTGTTGGTTACAGCGCTAGTAACCGTGACCATAGATTTTGTTCTTTGTTTTACATTTACTTCGCTGATCCGCAAACAGTATTAGATATTGGATCATATATCTAGTTAGTTATAAACCAGACCGCTTGCTCGGTTGTGGCTGTTATATACGAATAGATGACAAGTTCGCATTCTGTGATAAACCGCCGTGCGAGCGGCCACCTCAGTAAAGTATCTCAGTGTCGTTGGATTGAAGCCATTTCGAATACCAAAGTTTTGCACTTTTATAGAAAGCCTGTGAGGCCTGCCGATTATGAAATTGGGTAGCTTACGGCCTATAGTACCACAGCCAAAACGCTTTGATGGAGCGTAATAAGCTGGCTATCTACTGCTGAGACTATATCGACTGAGCTGTGGATATATCAACCTTCCTGTTTTATATCGGTTCTCAGGTATCTTGGGCTGAAGTATCTGTTTGTACTGTATGTTCCGTCGAACTCCCTCATGAGGAATGCGTTGCCCCGGTAAAAGGTGTATTCCAGACGTTCTAGAATCTTCATATAAAACTAAGTAAATCCTTGGACATCCTATCTTACCAGACCCTAGGGCATAATATCTGACGACTGATTGTCCTTTGGATTGTTATAGAAACACTGGCGGAAAAGCGCCAAACTGCTTTCATCTACCTTCTTAAGTGAAACACCAATAAAGAAGGATATCAGGGGGTATTCTCGGCGTCTGGAATAAGTAATTTGCTCAATGTATTAATATTTCTAGCATGAGGATGAAACCGTTCTATACTGACATTTGTACAGACATCAACAAACTGAGTATATTGCCAAGATATTTGGACAAATAACGACTCAAGCCAGGAATAGCAAGAGAAACGAGATGCCCGAGTGTGTAAAGCTCAACATATGGGCCGATTGCACACGAACTTACATCGTATCTTACTGTGTGTTATCTGTAACATACTCAGTACAAGAGCGGGTCACCTCTGGATTCTATACAAAATGGTCCTTTCCAAAGGTCGGGTATCACCGGTAGCTCGCGGGTCGTAGTAAACTCTAGTTTCCGCCAGCGTCAGAAGATTGAGAAACGCAGTGTACTGTTCACGGATAAGATATTGTATAATAAGGTCTAGACTATCTCGACTTCATCGTGGTGTCAAAAATACCCGACACCCGAAAGCACCCTCACACCCCCCCCAAAAAAAAGAAACAGGAACAAAAAAAACTGGCATGATAGGTAAATTAACGTCAAACCGGTGAATTGAGGCAATATGTTGTAAGCAATGAATTGATTGCCTTTAATCTCAACGGTGGTTCTATACCATATAGCTAAAGAAGACACTAAAAATAGAATAAATCACTAACCAACACTCTACAAGCTAGATCATGGTCCAAAACAATCGAGTGTAAGCTGTGGAGTTTTATAAGCCAATTCCCCAATAACTTTTGCATAACAAACAGAAAAGAATATCTTTAACCCTCCCCAAGCATGTTCTACTGTAATTGTTGTGATTTCAGGGAAATAGACATTAAAAAGAGAAAACTAAGCCATTGAATTGTACATATGCAGGGAACTTCTCTTGCTATCTATCTTTTCCTAAACCGTACATGTACTACTCAATAAGGACGAAATTTGAGCCTCGTCAGGGCCGATCGTGGCCTTCGTGCTATGGTTCCCTTCCTGGCGGTCCCCTTGTCCTGCGGTTGCGAAAACTGGGTACTGTATCAATCTTGGACCCGTGGATCGGGTTTGCCGGATGGCTAAGTTAGTTCTGCGCCCTCTGTAACGGAAAGATCTGCCCTTTCACTTCCGTGAGGATACCGTACAGAACCCAAGAATGTGATATTAGTAGCGGGTTTTCTCTTCAGGTCAAACATTCCTTATATATAGAACATATCTATTGTTCCAAGGTATGTTTTCGCCACCGGTGTATTCTCGTTAATTGCTAAAATAAAAGTAAAGGCTCACCAACCAACTTTTGTTTGCTTCTTTAATAGCATTAATGCATTGTAGGATTGGGCTATCGCCGGCTATTCCCGCAATAGGTCTTTTGCTCAACGAACCATGAGCTCGAGGGGAATATCTACTGTAGTAGTTGGTCGATTGGTTGGTTTTTGCAAGCTTTAGATTATTACAGGGCGTGAACTGGCAGTAGTCTAGTTTCAGCTTACGGGAACACCCAGCCAATTTCGACCTCAGTAGGTAACACAACGATATAGTCTATTTTACTTCCCGGCTTGATTCTCAGTTTCTTTTCTTTCCTTTTCCTTTTCCCTTCCCTTCCTTTTTTTTTTTTTTTTTTTTTTTTTTTTTTTTTTTTTTTTTTTTTTTTTTTTTTTTTTTTTTTTTTTTTTTTTTTTTTTTTTTGGTGTTGGGAGGGCCAATCCCAGTGTTGGGCGCCTTCCAAAACGTTAATTGGAGTATATACCGCATTGCATTTTTCTGTCTATTTATCGCAGGATTAACTTATTAACCTCAGTGAGATATACCTGGACTTTATCGGGAAAATCCACAATAAAAATAGGACTGATCTAGTATCGGGGTTTGAATCGAAAGCATAAGAAGCTGTACATTTATGCTTCTTCTAATCTGCCTTCAATTTCCTAGCCAAGGCGGATATGTCCGGGTACTCCCTCCTCAGGCTAGTAGGAGCATGTAATTTTCTCAAGACCTGTTTCCGGGAATAGAGAATGGTCAGCGGATATGTAGAGTTTAGACAGGATAATTACCACCAGGTGGAAAAGACTACACTGGAGGCGGCGGAAGGATAGGGTAATTAGTGTCTGATTTTATGAACAGGGCTGCTAAGCTGTATTTTTACTTAAGTTCATGAGTGGTTTAGGAGTACTTGAATTGGCTAGGGGCAGATCTGGTGTTTTGGATCCTGCCCAAGTATATCCATATGTTAATGTTTGGCACCTCGTAGGCTTCTGGACTGTAATTGATTCTCTCATATTCTGAAGGAAAATTAAATAACCAATCCCGCTCTAACTTCGTAGGAGACTTGTGTGATACTGTAGGACATGGGGCAGTCCAGGTCCAGATTCGTCTCCCAGTAAGATTCTTGCTAGGGATTCCAGACCAACTGGCCGAAAAGCACGTGGTCTACCTAACTTTTGAGGTTGGCTCAGTCTGTGGCGCTATTTAGTACTATCTTCGCGTTTCATTCTTTTGTTTGCGACCGTAGGGAGTGGGAAAGTCCCAGCCAACCGAGGGTGGCTGGTCTATCACGATGTTCGACTTCTCCTAGGAATACAGTAGTCATACTTTTCCTGGCTGTAAGCCTCTCTAAGCCCGCAGGTAGATGTATGAAACTCATCTATAATCGTGTATAACCCGAGTAAAGTTATATTAATAACTTTAATTCCACACTTCTAGATCTGGTGGAGACAACTCCACTCTGGTCACCATAGGCTCCATCCTAATAGCATGGCTAACCAACAGTTACCATCTTGGCATAGATACATGGTGAGACAATGTGGGTTGAGGTGGTCTAAGGTGGATCAAGCAATATGCTCTTTGTCCTTATGTTTGCTAGTCCACAGCTACTATAAGAATCCGGTACTGCACCGCTCGTACCCGTTTTACTTCATTATTCATCGCATGTCTCTCGTAATAGGGTGACAGGACTGTTTTCCCTACCTATCGCTAGCCTTTATATCCAAGCAACTGTGCAAACAGCCTCAGCTATAGGACCATGAAAGCCGCCGTGGCCATCTTAATTGGGCTCGCTTGTATTCAGAGCGCAGCCCAGAGCCTTAGTAGTCCAGGAGAGTGTCAGGTAAGTCCTATCAGGATAGAGTTACTAGCAATATTAGCGGAAACTAATTAGGTATAGCAACGGTGTATCAATAATATGCTGGGAAGGGCAGAAGAACTGGCTTGTGCTAGCAATGATATGACATGTCTCTGCGGAACGGCAAATTTCAAGTTTGGAATCCGTGATTGCACTCTCGGTGCATGTAGGGAGTCCTGGCAGTCGGCCGAAAGAATTGCCGATGCATTCTGCAACGAAGGTAGGTATGCTTAGCCTAGTCTGAATATAGGCCTTCCAATATGGATGCTTACCAATTGGGCAGCTGCGGCGAGAGCGTCAGAGCAAGTACGAATCCCACCTGTTTCCCCCAGTGCGAATGCTTCTAGCCCTGGCGTTTGCCCCTCTACAGCTCTGAGAGCCTCACCTAGTTCCTACTGGCTGGCCGACATAACCCATCAAGGAGTCGCTGCTTTCAGTACCAAGCAGTCTGGCTACCAGGTGTTCCGTAACGTCAAGGACTACGGGGCTAAGGGTGCGTATACTATCTTACTCTACCATTAACTGTACCTATCCAATACTAATAAATATCGTCTAGGCGACGGAGTCACCGACGATACAGCAGCAATTAATCGAGCCATCAGTGACGGTGGTCGATTCGGCCCTGCTGGTCGTCGAACGTCAACGACTACTCCTGCGATTGTGTACTTCCCAGCTGGCACCTATATTGTCTCAGCTCCGATCATTGATTACTACTCCACTCAGCTAATCGGCAACCCCAATGCTCTTCCCACTATCAAGGCCTCGGCATCCTTCACAGCCTCTTGGGTAATCGATGGGGATCAGTATCAGAGTGATGGCAAACAGGGTTGGATTTCCACGAATGTATTTCTTCGACAGATCCGAAACCTGGTGCTTGACTTGACTGCCATTCCCGCTAGGGTGGAAGCCACTGGCATCCACTGGCCGACTGGACAGGCCACCAGCATTCAAAACGTGCAGATCCTGCTAAACTCGGATTCAGGAACGCAGCATCAGGGTATCTTTATTGAAGACGGTAGGCCTGTTCCCTTGTGTTGTGCAGTACTGTTCTGATCTCCTCTTACTGATATATAAAGGCTCTGGTGGCTTTATCACCGATATAACGATCACCGGTGGAAAGTACGGCGCGAACCTCGGAAATCAACAATTTACCATTCGCAACCTTTCTATCTCCGACTCTCAAGTTGGCATTTGGCAACAGTGGAATTGGGGTTGGACCTACCAAGGTGTTAACATTTCCAACTGCACTACCGCTGTGGCTATGTCCAACGGAGGCGTGGATAACCAGCTGGTAGGCTCCATCGCCATCATTGATAGTACTATTCGGGACTGTTCCGTCTTCGTAGACACCGTCTGGAGAAAGTCCACATGGGGTAATGGAAGCTTGATCCTGGAGAACATAGATCTTAGCAACGTCCCCATCGCTGTCAATGGCTCCAGTGGTGCGGTCCTCGCGGGTTCTACCAACAACATCACCATTGAGGCCTGGGGTCAGGGCCACCGATACACACCGTCCGGACCTGCCGACTTCCAAGGCCCGCTGACTCCGGTGATACGACCATCCTCGCTCCTAGCCCCCGGATCCACGCGCTATTATACCAAAACGAAGCCTCAGTATGAATCGTACCCTGTTGCCTCATTTATGAGCATCCGAAGCGCTGGTGCGACGGGAGACGGGACCACCGATGACACGGCAGCCATCCAAGCAGCGCTGCGGTCGGCGGCATCGTCCAAGAAGATTGTCTTCTTCGACCAGGGCGTATACCATGTCACCGACACAATTTATATCCCACCAGGCTCCCGGATTGTCGGTGAGGCATTCCCGGTGATTAGGGGCAGCGGTAGCAAGTTCTCGAACAAGGACCAGCCCAGTCCTGTTGTGCAGGTTGGACGAGCCGGGGAATCTGGGTCCGTCGAGTGGTCCGACATGATGGTGAGCACTCGGGGCTCGACGCCCGGCGCAGTACTCATCGAATGGAATTTAGAGGCTACTATGGGATCCGGCATGTGGGACGTCCATACCCGGATTGGCGGCTTCAATGGATCTGAGCTGCAAGTCGCGCAGTGTCCGACATCTGCAGCTCCTTCGGCTCAGTGCGAGGCAGCGTATACCAGTGTCCATGTCACCAGCAGTTCGGCCAATGTCTATCTGGAGAACGTGTGGATTTGGACGGCAGATCATGACCTGGATGACCCAACCGATACCCGGATCTCGATCTACACCGGCCGTGGGCTGTTGGTCGAGGGTCGGAATATTTGGCTGTAGGTGGACATATACTTGACACTACCTACTTATTTATTTAATGGACTGCCACTGACCATCCTCTACTACAGCTATGGAACCTCCGTTGAGCACCATTCACTGTATCAATATCAATTCTCTGGTGCCCAGAACGTCGTGGCGGGCTTCATTCAGACAGAAACCCCGTACGTCATTCCTAATCTATAGATGAATCGTATATGGAGATAGACACACTGATAGATTTTTTGTGTTATGATAGATACTGGCAACCGAACCCAGACGCAGCGAGTGGCCCCTTCCCTTCGAATATGACCCTGAACGACCCCGACTTTAGCAATTGCCAGCCAGGAAACTGCAATGCACTCGGTCTCCGCATACGTGAGAGCAGAGAAGTGGTCATCTACGGTGCGGGCCTGTACAGCTTCTTCAATAACTACTCGACGACATGTTCGGAGGCTACATCCTCGGACAAGTGCCAGAGTGAGATTTTTCGCGTCGATGGACGCGTGCCAGGCCTTGTGGTTTACGCATTCAACACGATCGGGACGACAAATATGGTTGTCCGAGATGGGAAAGTATTAGCTCGGTATGATGATAATAAGGCTTCTATTGAAAGCATCATTGCATACTTTAGCGCGGAAGAACAGAAGACCTTAGGGTGATTGACTTGATTACTGTTATGCGTTCGACGTCAGCCCCGAAAGATCCCAAGGATCAGCTAGTTCCCTCGCCTATATAATGTGTCTCCCACAGATAAATTTTGTATTCTGACTAAGTATGCTCATACAATTCAATGGATTAGTTTTCTCTTTTTAATGTCCATTTCCCCGAAATCACAACAATTACAGTAGAACATGCTTGGGGAGGGTTACAGATTTTCTTTTCTGTTTGTTATGCAAAAGTCATTGGGGAATTGGCTTATTTGGTGCATTTCGAGCTGTACGAGGCTTTCTTTTATCATAGATGCGGCCCTGGAGTGTGCGATAAGGAACTCCGAATTCTCGTGCGATCTTTGCAATATTAGGTTTTTCTTTTTTGCCAAGATGGGCGGGTTCAACGGCCTCATCTACACGTGAATCTGAAATTTTAGACGTTTTGGGCATTTTTTATGGTTTGTATAGCTTCAAAAAGGTAGGAAATTGATTATCTTCCTTTACGCTGCCGACCACTGATAATACTGATTAGTCATTTGAAGTATTATTGGTAATATAACTCTGTCACAGTTTACCGCTCTGTGAACTCAGCAGGAATCCCAGTCCAGATATATTTAATCGTGGAGTACTCTTTGATGTACCTGCGATACAGTGGACGCGCACCGTAAGTTTGGACAGATATCCCTCTTTATATGATTATCAGAAGTTATAAAGCTAGGGGTGAAATTTGGGAGAGACTGCTTCAAGTGTTCCAAATCCATTTTGCTATGCTTCACCCCATTAGCATTAAATCTCACTCTCCTTAGCCATGTCTCATTTCGATGATAAAATAGGGTCAACATTTTGAATAATGAGATCGCATGGGATACACTACCATTGGTGAGAAAACTTACAGAACCAGAAGAGAATGTCTGTCGCTATTTTACTAACCGAGCAGATGAACCATCCTCGACTTAATCCGTCTATGAAAGCGATGTGTTGCCCCATGATCGCCGGGTCTCAAATCCCGTGCCAAGTGTCTCAGTAATACTTGATCTTCTCCATGAAGCATAATTCAGATACTAACTTGGACATTCCACATAGCTACATGCCTAGATCTACTCAACAAACAAGGCTGGCCCGTGCAGAATACTGCCAGATAGGTACGGAAAAGACATAGCCGCAGTTTTTCACCAGAGCCTAAAAGGAACCGAACTGCATATAGTGCCAACTGGAGAGGCATGTGCCTTCTCCTGTCACAAATCCTGGTCCAGAAAGGAGGACATGGAGCCCTCTGGTAATAAATTTAACCAGGTAACAGAGCAAAAGACTCCACCTGTCCAGGGTAGGCTTCTCCGGCAATGATGTGGAAAGTATGTTGACTAGGATTAGAGGGAACTATAACGCAGATAACCCGGTAACCACTGAATAAGCTGTCTTCCCGGAAACACGTGTGAGAGACGTCTCTACTCCGGGGAAGCCTCAAGAAGTAGGCACCAACGTTAGACAAGGCGGTGTATATATCTGGGGCAGGCCATCTTACTACCGCAGGTGTGATTGGGCTAGATAGATGGTTTTTTTTTTTCACTATAGAGCTGTCACTGTTAAGGCTATTCTACGGAGCATAAGACGTTTGGTTATTTACATTTATTCTTGTTGTGAACAATGAGTTGTTTTCTGTTCCTAACATAGCAGATAAGTTATATTACGAGAATATTAAGTCTTCAGACACTTACTATTGCATTGCCGCTTTCTTTCTGTAACCGATAGAGATTTCTATCCGAAGAGTCTTCATCTGGTGTACAGAAAAAGGCTTACAATCGCTTGATAGTATCATGTGTTGAAGTCGGTAGAGTTGGTAAAATTTCCACGTAGTGCGGAAGCCCCATTTAGTCTGCCGTACCCTCCAGCCCAACAAGGGTAGTCGGCTGGAATCCGCTGTCAAACTATATGCGGGAACTAGCCAGGAGTAATTAATTGCGAGATACAGTCCCCACCTAAAGTTTCCGTGTAAAACGCGTCTTCCGCGACCACGCGTTTTTTCTACCTATTTCTTATTTCTTTAACAAATGGCCCCTAG
>ML733666.1:0-13169 GCA_009176405.1 Aspergillus novoparasiticus | reverse complement strand
ATATAACTGGGAAAATGGGGAAGAGGCTTTAGCAGCTCATCAAGGCATTGTACGGACAATTGAAAAGGTTAGTTACCCAGAGCTTCTGACCATGGGCCTAAAGGGCTCTGGGAAAAGGCTTTTTCAGAACCCCCCCTTTATCTATAGATATAAGAGAGTCCTGAAAAGCCTTTTCCAGAATACTCTATATCACTAGCAATTGTATTCTAATTAATTTCTAGATTCGGAAGATTGCTAAATTTGTTAATGCCAGTCCTCAACGTCGGGAACGATTTCAATTCTCTCAGGGACGTCGTATTAAGTCAGCGATTCTTTTACTTCTTGACTGCAAGACCCGATGGAACTCAACCTATCTCATAATACGCCGTGCTTTGAAGCTTCGTCAACCGATTAAAAGCTTTATTCAGTATTGGGATGGCAGTGATATCTCTCATCTTCAGCCGACACCTGTTAAGTGGAGACAGCTTGAATATCTGATAGAGCTTCTGTTTCCATTCTATCTTTTTACAACCTGTCTCTCGGACAACCAAGGGCCTACTGTACATAAAGTGTACAATATCTACAACAACCTATTTGACCATCTGAACACATCAATTGATCGTCTTACAAAAAAGCGAGCACCCTGGAAGCAACAGATCCTTGATGGTCTTAGGGATGCTCATCAAAAGCTTCGAAAGTATTATCGGCGAACCTACCAGGCTGAGGGCTATATCTATGCAATTGCAACAATCCTGGACCCGACATCAAAGCTTGAGACATTTAAAAAAGGTCCCTGGCTTGATGACGACACCGACTGGTCCCATGAGTATCGACAGGTCTTTGAAGGAGTGTTTAATCTCTACCGTCATGACAATCCTAATATTGATGTGCAGTCGGCAGTCTCTGGCCCGATCTCAAGCCTAGGCAAAGCCTTTTTCCATTACTCTAAACGGCGAAAGCAGTCACCCTCCTCAGAGGTGTACGAGGAACTCAAGACCTATCTTGACCTTGAGGGTATGTTGCTCTTCTCCCTGTTTAACAATACTGACCAGTCTTTGACTTAGGTACAACCGGCCCAACCGATATCCTCACCTACTGGAAATCCCGTCGGGATGACTTCCCTATTCTCTATTGTATGGCACGGGATTTTCTAGCCGTTGCAACAAATGGTGTCGGTGTTGAGCGTTTGTTTAATAGTGCTCGAGGTATCTGCCATTACCGCCGAAGCCGTCTACATTCCGATACAATTGAAGCAACAATGCTTCAGATGTGTACCGACCGATTTACAATCCGCGAAGAGTATAAAAATATCTTGGATGATATGGATACCGAGGATATCGTTTTCTCAGTTGATGATAGGCAGGATGATGATATGGAGAATACAATCTACATCAGTGATGTAGAGGATATGGATGATCTTGAGGATAGCCCGGAGCCGGAGGACAGTTCTACATTGGTTGACCAAACTGTAGAACCTTCCCTGCCTGTCTCTGATCTTACACGTACCCAAGAGCAGATAGATACTCGTACATCTCGTAGCTTACGATATCATGGTCGACGTCCAGGGCAGTACAAAGAATAGTATTACCTAGCTTTTTGTCCATGGTCAGAATCTAGAAAGCTTGTTTTTTAAATTGCCCGACTATCCCTGATCTAATTCTACAATTAAATATAGTAAACTATTAATTACAACTGGTAATTGGGTCTGTATGTGAAATAAATTGAAAGAAATACATTAAAAATGGTGAAATTGTTGTGTATTAATTACAGATCAACTTACGGTTAACCGTGGTTGGGGGATTGATTAACCGTAACCTAACCTAACCGGGGCCGGTTAAGGAATTTTTATACCTTAACCTAACCGGGGTCGGTTAGGTTAGGTTATGGCTAGGTTACAGCGGTTAGGTTATGCCACTCTACTAGTTCCTGAAAAACCTTAATTTTCAAAAATTTTAAAAAGGTGCCCTATATATATATATATATATAATCGAAAATATCTATATATTCAATCTAAATCTAATGCATTGAATTTCTCACCCATTTTTATACTTTGATCAGGTAGCGGAGATACATACAGGTCGCCCGAAGGTAATCTGCAAGTCCTGTCTGACGCTATTGGATCATCCGCATCACAAGTCCCACGGTATAAGCGCTATGGGAAGACATCAGAGGTCTAGCAGCTGTCGGAAAGGGAAGAGGCGGGTAGCCCAGCAGACGTTTATCGAAGACTCTATTCAACAGTCTGCAGCAAGTACAGTCAATGGGGTTCAATTTACAAAGGATCAACTCGAAGGGCAGCTTCTAAAGACCATTACAGGCCTCTGGCTTCCTTTTCAGGTGGTAGAAGACGGTGGAGTTCAACAACTGTTACATCTGATCCACTCTGGAACTCATCGATTAGAGCTCCCGTCTGCAAAAACACTTCGTCGACGCTTGCGTGATGCTGTGGTTGAGCAACATACCTCTCAACTAAATGACTTACCGGAGGGTGCTAAGGTATTACTTGCTTTAGATTGTTGGACCAGCCCGTTTCAGCAAGCATTTATGGCAATCACAGCCTACTTTATCGACAGTGATTGGAACTATCGAGAACTCCTTCTTGGTTTTGAGCCATTGCACGGTCCCCATACAGGGAGCAACCTGAGCGATGTATTACTTGACCTGTCACGAGAGCGCCAACTCGTGGATCGAATCTTTACGGTGACCACAGATAATGCAACCAACAATGATACTTTGATTCGGGGCTTACAGGATGTATTACTTGCCACAGGTGCAATCAATTCTCGCGACTCTATTATCCGTGTCCCTTGCATGGCTCATGTTATCTAACTATGCCTTAAGTAACTTTCGGGGCATATTAAAGTAGCGCCCAAGAACGAGGAAGTTAGCACCTTATGGTCAGATTCCCAAGCCAGCCTTCTAAAGGATTCGGCGGATTGTGGGGATGTTGCCCACACACTTGCGAAGGTTTGTCTCTACCTAGAGCTCGAATAAACTACGCTAAAGCCTCTATTCAGGTCCCGTCACTTGCAGTCTTTATTAATGCCAGCCCGCAGCGACGGGACGCGTTTACCTCCCTACAGCCTGTTCATGACCAGCTTTTCCCACTGCAGGACGTGTAAATGCGCTGGAATTCAACATTTCTAATGCTTCAACGAGTGAGGAAATTGCGCAACTGTTTTAATCGGTATTGTACAGACCATGTTTACACGCAATTTAAGATTAGCGATATTAAATGGCGGCAAATTGATTATCTTCTCCAATTGATAAAGCCCTTCTTCCAAGTCACGATGGCCCTTATGAAAACAAAGGATGTGACTATCCATAGTGTTTTTCTGGTCTACAGAAAGCTCCTGGAACATATTGAAAAGTCCACACGGAGTCTAAGCAGGAAGATAACTCCGTGGAAAAGGGCTATACACGATGCCTTGCTCGCAGCTAAACAGAAATTAAGGGAATACTATAACAAGACTTACCGGGACCATGGATTCCTGTACACAACAGGGACAATGCTTGCCCCACGGTATAAGCTCTCGGCTTTTGGTGACACGGAGTACTCTCAATGCCATGGTGAAACATCGAGGTACTATCGGGGTTACCTGAGGAGGGGCTTTCACCAATATCAACAGCAGATCCCAGATCTATCCTTCTGTACCAAAAAACGTCGGTCTCAGCAACAGATATCGGAGTTAGACCAGCTGCTTGTGCCGCGTACCTCTTTGCCTAGTAATAGGGCCCAACTGGACGAGGTTGATCGATACCTTCAGGAAGTTGAGAATTTGAACTGTCTCTATTCTACTTTCGACTGGCAATTAACCTGTTCAGGAGTTGTGTCGCTTCCGCCAAAGGCGTACTGGAAGGAACGTGAGCGCGACTTTCCTGTTCTCTCACGACTGGCACGCGATCTTCTCGCTGTGCCAGCCACTGGCGCAGGTGTCGAACGCCTCTTCAACAGCGCTAGAGACATCTGCCACTATCGCCGAGGTTTTCTTAACGAAAAGACCATCCAGGACCTGGTGATGTATATGTGTGCCCAAAAGTTCACCTTGGGCAGTCGGCAATTCAGCCATCTTGAAAAAACTATGCCAAAGGCGGATATTCAAGTAGTGCACGAAGAGGAACTTGTGCTTAATGCAACTGAAGATTAGTTTGAACTTATAAGTGACTGCGAAGAGGAACTGGAAAGTATAGGAGTCAGGGACCAGGCTATACAATTAGAGAAGTCAGACAGCGAGCTAGAAGTGTCAAGAATAGGGGGTCCATCTAGGAGTGTCTCTGAGGAGCTAGATAGAGAAGATGAGGAACATCGCTCCCACCACCCCTTGTCCAGCTTCGCGAGAGATCACAGAAGCGATCATCTGGAAGGGTTACCGTGCCATCGACCAGATTGCAAGGGTATGAACTGTAGTAGGGCTGGAATAGAAATAGTAGCCAGCTTATCATAGTGTCGTGTTATTCAAATAGAGCTGGTTTCAGAGCCCCTCAGTCGAATCTATAGCCAGGACTGAACCAAGTGATACAGAATTTTTTTGAAAATTACTGCACAACTGAATGGTTAGTCACATGACAGTTATTTGCTTCTGTGGGTTACTTGGCAACCCATATGGGTTTCTGGGTTGGGTTAACGTAATCGGTAAGCCGTCCGGTCACCCACGCGATTTTTCGCGCCTCCTAGAAATGAAGCTATTCAAAACACTAAAAAATCTGCATTTCTATAGAAAATTTAGATATTCTGATGATTAGGACATTGAGTAATTTTATGTCCTAGAGTATTACAACCAGAGCACCTTGGTGGAGCGCGTACACGCTGGATTTCTACTGCAGAGCCTACATCTACTGCCTGTAACAGTGGTTCCCTGAGGCAACAACAACCAACCGCAAGCAAGCCGCCGGCTCAACTAACGCACAAATGCATTTATACCAGAATCGCAGAGAGGGCTCCGACCCTTAAGCGATTCTTTCTGTTACAACAGATATAGAACCTGCCATATAATTCTGAACAGCTCCGATCCTCCTAGTACTGCCGTCCTGAAGCCTGTTGGCCTACCGCGCTCCGCAGGCGTACCGCCGATTGGATCAGTACGCCAAAAGAGCGCTTACAAGCTGGCAGAATAGTAATCCGGGATCGCACTGAGACACTTTTGTAAAGTATTAAAATTAGGGTCACGAAGTACTATCTATGTAGAATACTTCAGGGACTATTATTAAAAATACTAAGTCTCTTTATTATTAATTAATCAATTATGAAAAAATTATATATAGAAAGGTAATAGTTTTATACTAAAAGATAATGGTACAAAAATCAAATTAGGTTAGCTCTATATATGTACTAACCCAATTCGATTTTTGTACCATCTCTACCCGCCCAGTATGAATAACTTCAAAGTTCAAACTTCGATAGAAATCTGTCACGGAGCCGATGCAGAATCGGCCTGTAGGACATACAGAACCCCCGGGGCCTCCTAACCCCTGCTCAACCTGCATACACCCCAGCTCCCTTTGCAGTTCTGAACCAGCCTTAGGGAAATTAACGCCTTGACTTTTTGGCCCTTTTTCTAATGAAAGGATTCACCGACTATTCGGTTGGGATTCTAAGGGAAAGAACTTCCTAAAAGAGAAGGAATCTTAATCTATTTAAGCGCTGTTGAAGACATAGGAAAAAGGGACAAGAATCAGTCTTCTTTGTATTTGTTCTACTATCTAGTTAATGATAGAGCTTTACCTTCTGCCTCCCGTTTCCTTATCTAGTTGACAGGCTATCTACCCTGTATAGTAGATCCTTTGTTACACTGTCTCTCCCTGTCCAGATGGTCGCACCCCTGCCTTTATTAGGGTCCTATACAGGGTCTGTCGTTGGTGGCACCATTGTCTGAATTTAACCATTGCAGTGCCTACTGTTCATCGTCAATGATTTTAGTGGGTCTTTAAGTATATATGTTCGAGGAGACACTTCGATACGGTGCAGATAGGACTGAGCATAGAAAAAAACCCCAAGGCTGTATAGTAATAGCCCGAAGGTGTTGCTGATAACAAGGAATCCATGTTGCACTTTATAGTCTTAGACTGCATATCTGATATCTGTATAATGCAATAATCAATAAACGTCGGGATTCTGTCAGACACTGCAGGGGAACAAAGGACGATATACCCTCTTTGACGGCTCTTATAACGACGCATACTTGGTGCTCGCTTTGTCAAGTAGAAGAATACTTGGGGAGTAGTGCTTTGTATGTTGTGTTCAATGGATGCTTTGTTTGGCGGGGCTTTCAGGAGACGTTCCAAATATGGTGATAGTTGATCCATGGATGTGTCAGAAAGAGGGTGTTTTGTTCCATCCACCTTCGATGAAGACGCAGGAAAAGACAAGAGGCATAACCTGGTAATATATTGGTGCCTGTGACTTCAGGCAAATAGCCGAAGGTTCGGCGACTATAACCCAGGAGTTGGGTTAGACTACATGTAGAGCGGAGTCGGAATCTTGATCAAGTTGGTCTGTATTAAGCTAAAATATTCTAAATTAGATTAGGCTCAGTGCAAAAGACTCCAAACATGATTTCGGACCCTGGCGATAGCCAAATTTCTCGATCAAAAATGCCCTTGTGCGCTATTGCTATGCGAATTTCATACAACAAAACAATCCGGGGTATAGTCAGACAAACGCATTGTCTCAACGCCAGCGAAACATGAATTTCTGTATCTCGTGAAAACCCCTGCATCCGTTGTTAGATGCGGGAAGACCTTTAACAAGCAGTCCCCAAACTTCCAGCATTAACCCTGGGGACACGGGCAGTAGAATTTAAATCGATCGAACGGTCAGGAGGCAGAATTGGGCCTTGATTCTCTGAGTACTCTGGTGGAGCTACCTGGACCTGTGTCGGGGGTGCGACGCTGCGGGGGCAGAAAAATTCAGCATTAACCTCATGCTGGGTGATCTCATTCTCAGAACCCTTTGTCTTTGCATCGGAACGAGATCGGATTGTGAGTTGAATGGGGATCTTTACCGTTGCGGTTGGGGTCAGGATATTGGCGTTTGGCGTATGGTACGAGAGGCTTAGTTCGAGACAATATATGCGAGAGATCAGACACGAGTGGAAGGTCGGAACGAATGCTTTCGTCTTGGGAAGAGTGATGGGCACGACGATCGATGCGGTATAGTAGGTCTCTCCGGTAAAAGACGTTAATGGACCGGTCAGAGATTCCGAGGAACATCCTTGACCTATCTGTGCCCAGGGCACATTTCGGGGGGAAGGGTAATCACCCCAGGGTTCAGCGCTGAACAGACTGGACTCTCGGAGCTTACTCCACACTGTGCCCAGGCGGGGAGGTTCCTCATTGCCCACGGGATCGAATCGTAGGTGTACTGTCGCAGCGGTGCTGACCGAATCAGTGGCCTCGCTGTTTGGCGGGCACAGTTGCACAGGCTTGGGCTGCGACGAAGCAACGACTAGTCGGCCCAACTCGCCTCTCATGAAACCCCGCTTGACGTCTTTCTCCTTCCAAATGCAGTAGCTGTCGTCGTCCATGATGTTCAAAGGTGGCTCTTCATCGACGGCTGGAATGATCCGTACCTTCTTTTCTACCGAAGCCAAGGCCTTCGACGGGGCATTCTCTGGCTTGCGTTGCACGCTAACACGGATCAAATATGATATCCGGCACATATCTGGGGCCAGACCATTCAAGAGTGACTTGCCGTCATTGGCCAACATGGGATCCCCGAGAGAAGGTGGGAGTAGGGTGTGAGAGCGTTTGACATGGGCGTTCGTCTTTGCATGGCTACACACATGTGGCAGTGGACAATCGGGTACGACAAATGTGAACGGAAACTTGTAAGTGCGCCCGGCCTCCAGCACACGGGGCATGGGGTAGGCAGAATCCTCAATCGATTGGCGAAGTCGGAGGAATGTCTGGTAAGCGCCTGTACGTCCTGGCATCGCTACACGCTCCACGGAAGTTCTCGATGTCCCTGTATATATAAGTAAAGGCCCCCTCACATCTTCATTTATCTATCCTGTCTGGGGTTTCCTTACCCTCAAAGGTGACTTCAACCTCATCAAAACGAGTATCACGGTCTACCGTGATCACTGCCGTTCCCTCAATGCGATCCTTGGTGGTATATGAACTGACAAGCACCTCGGTCTGCCTGGCGAGCTCGATGTCGACCTTCGGACGCGACTGCATCAAGGACTCCAACGTGCTGGAGCTACGAGTGACAAATGAGGTCATTTCGGCTGTATTCCACAAGTATAAGGGATAATACAGAGAGAAATGCTCAAGGGTATTGTGGAGAGCGCGTTATGCGCAGCAGCCCAGACTGGTAGTAAAGAGAGATAGTTGTGAGAGCTGTATAGCTCCTAGTTTGTAGTGGGAAAGCTGATTATTGATTGATCCTATCTAAGCGTTGTGTTTACATACACGACTAAGAGGTGTTGTGGGTCACATGATGTTAGGCGACCAATCAGGTGACTCACATAGATAATAATATTTTTGATGACTTTCTGTCTATACTCTTTTTATCCTTCGTATAAAACAAGCATAAAACATCCTGTAGGTCGGGTGAGCAAGAAGGATAAACCCCGGTGTATACACGCCTCCAGAAACAATGTACAAGGACACACCCAAATTTTGGCGACTCTCATGAAACGCAGCGAGGGTTACACCATTGAGATTGTTCATCATAAAACATCCCGTGCATCCACAAATTAAGGAGATCTAGGCAAAGGCTCCTGTGGCGAAACAGACTAGCAGTTCGCTCTTTCTTTTATCTACACTGATATACAATCATAGGCAAACACAGTTTACCTTGAAATGATTTACCTCCATTATGATTAAGTTTTCAATACTATGATACAGAAACAAGACAAGCATCGTTGCTGAAATATCCCTACATCTGGAATATAGTTACCGGGAAGTGGCGGGCTTCTCGGGCCTTAACCCTTCATTGAAATGTCTAACAACAGTGTTTGCCAATTGTTTCAGCCTTGGCGCACTGCCAAGGAAATCATAGAAAATGTGTAATATCACTGTACATCGATAATAGCCTAACTTGACCAAAGTCATACCGCTAATATTTCTGCAGAACAGAAAAGAAATTGCTGGAGTTCTATTATTCAGTCTTTGGTAAGTACTCAAATTCCCCACCGTACTTAATGATTGCTGTGGCTACAAACAATGACTGCGGAAACCCAGTTAATTTATTAGTATTTCAAGTACGTATTGGAATCGTTCTGTCCAAGTCGCCAACAAATAATGAGGTTCTTATATGAAACCGTCTCGATAGCCAGCGGAAAACAGGGATATTCATGGTTACAGTACTTCAGCTTGCCTTGATTCAAAGCGATTATTGGCAAACATAGTTCTGTTAGTCACCTTGCCTACAGAGGTGCACCAAAAATTTCACTTTCGTTTATCGAATAGGCGATGACACTCTGGTACATATCTTCCCAGTATAAAGTTTATAAGTAAATCTAACAGAATTGTTTATGTATACCTAAGGCAAATTTATAAATTCTCAGTTACCCAACAAAATTAGATCCAAAGTCACCTTCCAGAAATACATACTGTAGAACGAAGTCTGTTCCAACTACGTTCACGTGTCTCATCGTATCTCTGATCAATATACGCATTAAACCTCATATGACTAAGCTTGGTATGTCGGTTGCACTCGTATTGGCTGTTGCCTGGGGTATGCCGACGCCGGTTATCGATGCTAAGGCTCCAAGCATTGACCCTAATGACCCCACCGAGCTGGCTGGCAGCATTGTGCCTGCTAGCCAGCCTGCCTGCCATCACTTGAGACCTTTTCATTTACTTCCCTTGTTGAAAGGCGGGGTCTATATGGATTACACCACTCCATTTCGGATTATAATAGAGCTACCAGTGTTAAGACTGTTGTAGCCCAGTGCCGACAGTTAGAGGATGGGTCTGTATCTAAGCCCATTGGGGATCCTAGTAAAAGCATCGATTCAGGCGAATCACCCCATCATCTTTCTTCTACAATAATATTAGAAACTATCTCGTTGGAGGTAATGGGGAACTATCAGAATCTGTGGTAAATGCGGCCAATGACATTGCCAATAGCCCAAACACAGACGGCCCTGGAGAGGCGCTAGGTACAAAACCTGATATGAGCTCGCTAAGAGCTTCCAGTGGACCAGGCCACTTGAAGGAAGCTTAAGATTCTCCGCAAGATCCTCAGCTGGACTATGATCGCGAAAGGGAGCTTCAGGCATACCATGTTCAACATCCAAATAATTTCTTTGGTCAATGGAATGCCCACATAGCAACCCCATGCTGGGTCCCCGTCAACAGCAGGTCGAGTCGGAAATGGCGCGTTCTACCGTGAAGCAGGGAAACGTTTGTGGAACTGGGGAAGCAATCTATAGAGAAGTTTGAATAACCCTATACGCAATACATAATGCTCCCTACTATTCCTAATAGTTCATTGGGCAATTGATACATTGTACTTAGTGGCAGTTGGGCATCGACATATCATTCACCCCTTGCTCACAAAGTGGCTCGACGACTATGCCCAACAAATTGCTATTGAACGCATGCCTCTTCAGGAGAGCCACTGTATAGCATTATCGATATACACGAATTTACTATTATTATAGATGGATTTGAATTTCTATATAGTGCTTTACTACTCTTTCATACTTTCAGATAGTGAATTCAGTCATTATCACACACCTCTAGAGCACTTCCCAGATTTTGGAGATGATGATTATGGAGACGTACTAAGCCAAAGCGGCCAAGAAACAGTGCTCCCTGCTGGCTACTATATCTTTTGAAATAGAGCCTTATATATTGCGACAAATATAATCAGAGATTAGGGTGGCACCTCATGGGTTCTACCGACCAGTAAATTGACCAATATACCGGTAACCGAATCTCTCGTTCGACACGTTGAGCATCAGTTGCTAGATTACGGTCAAGGTAGCGGTTCCATAAGCAATGGAAAACCAGGATCTCTATTTAGTCACCCAATGTGCTTGATTCTTCGATTCTTTGAGAATGATCTCACAGTATAAGGACTTGGCCCCCGCTATGGCGGCCGACCCAGCTCGTTGCAGCAGGTTATTTGGTGGTATAATATTAGTTTAAAATTTATAGTCTTAGCTTTCCAAAATCTCGAAGATCACACCGGTCACGTTAAACTCGGAGGTCTGAAATAGGGTTTCTTCGTATGTAGTACTATACACCGTTATGAAACATTGCTTTCATTGCGCACAAGAGAGGTATCGGTCTCCTCGAGCATTCTCAATCTATGCTGCACTATATTTTAGTGACCCTTATCAATTAATGTTTTATACATGAGCAGAGCATGCAACTACTATGCCTGGTGTTGACTGTTTGTATTGCGCCGGGTTTTCTAACACTAAATAGGAATTATCATTTACTATCCGGTATCAATAAAATGAAAACAGCAGAAAGTATTGTTTTGCTTATTTTACCGAAATGTAAATATAGCCTTGAGGTAACATTGCCCTTACCGTATAGCAGTAAGCTTGGCATGGCAAACCACATAGGTAACGAGGTAGGGTTCGCAGATGGAAGACAATGATAATAAGAGGAATAACGTTAGTGATTCTACAGGCACCAACATCATAGGGCGCTGTACTACCCAGGTCCTTGCCAAAACTGCCGTTACCAAATTGCACATAGTGTACGCGAGCATGTACTTTTCATTTTATTTCACAACTGGAGTCACATATACCTTGCTTACAAAAGTATAATAGGAGTTACTAGAGAATACGTAGTGGTGTCGAGCACAGCCTTGACAAAGATTTAGATTCGGGCTATATTATCACTGAGCAGGAAGCGCTACGGATGCCAGGACGGGCTTTGTTATAGATCGTGTTGCGACAACCGCTGGCTGCCAGCCTCACTGAGGCATTCCGGGTAGATCGTACAACCCGCTTGGGGGACACACCCGCTCTGCAACAAAGTCGCTAGCAGGCCCTAGGCTTTGGTAGGACAGCACAACATGAGCGGGAGCTTGAAGCCTTGGGTCCAATGACATTGAATACCGTAGGGGCCAGGGCCAATTGACTACCTCCACCCCTTCGGCTGCTAGCCCCGCCGTTGTTGTGCAATACTCCGACCGCGATATGCTATCAAAGACACGAATAAGCCATCTATTGCATTAGGCAGCCATGGTACTTTGATCTCACAGGAGGACTCACTTGGTGTAATATCCAGAAGACATCATATGATCCCCGGGCTGCGGTGGGCGTACGGTTGGCGGCATCGCAGCGCAACTGCTACAGCAAAATTGCGGCTCTGATTCGGCGTGTTGTACATATAACCCAGCTTTATCCAATCCATAATTGCAATCTGTTGCGGTGCATTTATCCGTGGGGTTTGAATGCTCATTCTCTGCGCCGGATACCATAGGCTTTCCACCGCTGAATATTGTATGCTTGAATTTACCAGTATTGCAAGCTATCACCTTGTTCATATCGACTGAATTTTTGACTTTCCTCTGGCGAGGAGATTTTGTAATGCCCCATTTTTTTAGGCGGCTCCGTAACTGACCATCGCTAGAAATAGAGCTGCAGGTCAGAGGCTCTTCCGGCTATATCCAACACCACTGGAAGGTTTAAAGTCTCGGATGGCGTATTTCGAGGTACCTTCACGGTTTTCAGATTTGCCTGCTATATTAAGCTTTTAATCTCTATTCTACATACATTCTTTTAATCGTAAGAAACTATTTCTAGAAGCAACGAACGACTTTAGAGTGTGAGACCCATTGTAGGGGTTTCAACGTAAAATATCCTCCCTTAATATTTCTACTTCGAAACATCCAACTGCACATTAAATGAAGCGATGACTTGTGTCCAATATTACTAGCAGCTTATCTTTGCTTCTAGCCAATACCTTTATTACCCCTCACACTTTCACTTTTCCCCTCGTCTCGTTTCATCGATTAGTGACTAGGCTTTTAATACACACACCTTTGAGCAAGGATGCTGTCATGTAGTAAAGAGGGTGATCAGGGAGAGAGGAGGTTTCATCTCGCCTGTAAGGCTACTAAAAAAGGGATTCTTTGAAGCATGCAACATATACATCCAAGTCTTGCCAAATCTGCTTCCTACATCCTCTCATATACACTTTAGAAAATTCTCTTCTTAGCCTTGCTTTTATCTTGTTTCGAAGATAAGTATTGTTGTTATGTACCCTACCGAGAC
>ML733665.1:0-13227 GCA_009176405.1 Aspergillus novoparasiticus | reverse complement strand
GCACTAATGCCGTATTATGACCTACCTGGAGAACCGGACATGAGCATTTCGGACAATCAGTAAGCACTTTGAGACCGAAATATTGCCACGCTAACGAATTTAGACTTCAATCTCTCCGCGAGTCAACATTGGGGCAAGTCATTTCCATTCTCGAACGCACCCAAGGTGAGGCTCTGTGTCAGTTCAGCGCAGCTGCTGAGAGAATCGTGGATGCCTTGATTGAGTTTCCGGTAGAGCGTTGCCCGGTATTCGAGCTTGAGGAAATCGCGGAGAGCCAGATATTGGAGTACCCGAAGAACTCATCGAGCCTACTTTCCCTGCTCGGGTTGAGAAGACATGCTCAGATTGTGACAGATCCATATCCGTCCGCAGACGAATCTACCGAGCTAGGTGAAATTGGGAGGATAGTCGATTTGCAAAACGAAGGATAGCAACATTTGCGTCTCCAATTTGAAATTGAGTTATTACAAAATTGGTATGCATTGTAAATCATACTGTCGGAGAGCGAAGTGTGACTGTAGGCTTAGCATGATTGCTATATTCAGAAGGTCACCCGAGTGGCAAGACACGGAAGTTCATACCATGCACGCCTCATCGATAATTTAGTCCACTGTTGAAAATATAAGTGGTTACTCGCAGCTTCTAAGGGATGCAGATAGCCTGCCTAGGACCTCTTGCTGTATGCAACTCGAATGGGAATGCAAGGAACTACGGCTCCACTGCCACATAGTCTGTTATCACTGCGGAGGTATATAAAGATCACGACTTCTACCTCGCCCAACTGCTACGCCAACTAATAAAGGCAACCATAAAAGGAGAGAAAGAAAAATGGACGAATTTCGGTCTCGGAGCTACCAGCAAGAAATGCTAGAAATGAGCTTACGCGAGAATATCATCGTTGTAGTACGTTGCTTCTTCCGAGACGAGGAAAACTGCTTGTATCGTAGGCTGACAGTGTGCCAGATGGATACGGGAAGCGGGAAGACACATATGTACGCCTCACTGCGCCTGAATACTGTATCGTCAGGAGGGAATAACAGGGAAAACAAATAGAGCATTCCTTGTCACCTATATCGGCAACACGATAGATAACCTTCAATCGACAGAATGTCATATAACCATCATCTCAAAACCCGTCGACGGAGCAGCTTCCACCGGAACCTGCGACTTCCGCGTCCCATTTCCTCGCCACGTGCGGAGGTAGTACCCTGCCAACGCCTGCACACTGCGCTCTTAGTTCCAAGACGGTCGCACTGTCTTCGCGGGTGATCTCAAATCTTCCACCCTCCAAGCTTCGCGCAAAAGACACTATCTTCTTCAGCAGGTCGGCAAACCTAGCCAGAGTGGCTTCCTGATCTTCCTCCCAACGTTTGACCCGCTCGCGTACGTCGACGACTTGGATATCACTAAATAGCCCAGATTTATGGTGGGCAAGAATAAAATAAGGGATCTGTGCAATCCACAGCCGAGGTAACTCTTGGCTGAGTGTGTCCTCGTCCTTCTTTCTAAAGGAGCGGGTTTTCAGGTCAAAAATGGCTGACTGAGAGATGCATTCACCTCCCGCTGATATTTTGAGGATTCTTGGATTTTTTAGACCGCTTTCAGGTAAGTTGGAAATAGCAACTTTTTCCAAGGAAGACAGAAGATCTTCTGCGGCCTCTGCTGGATCCCCTGCTGCGCTGCGACTGCTACAGTTCTGTGCCACCGAAGGTAGATAACCGTCCGCTTCAAAGCGGACTAAGCAACTCATACCAGCAAAGTCATACTTCATCACTCTTTGGTGAGACTCGGATCCTTTAACGTCCGCGCTCCACGTGGTATATGCCTCTGGGAAAGTGTGGCCGTACCCGTAAACGTTCGGGATTGCCTCGTCATGGGCATTCTCTCTTCTCATGAAAAAAACTGTTCTCCCAAGGACTTCCACGAGGATTCGAAAGGACTTGTCCTCGCCGCGCACAAAACGTAACAAACTCCTGAATGTATTCCCGCACGCGACAATATCAGTGTCCTGAACCAGAAAGTCAGGTTTGCTTGTAAGAATGGCTTGAACCATTGGTTCCATGGGGTAGCTAGGATAGCGAGCGGCATTCTGATCTCGAAAGTATAGTCCCGAATCCTCCACAAGCCGAGCTGGATTTGAGAGAGGAGCCCACTTCGGAGGTTCACCTGTTCAGCAAAACCTGATTAGCGGCGATATATCATTTCGCGATGGGAAGCCTTTGTGGATATGCTTTTTTACCCGGTACGAGAATATGAGGCTCTCCTCCCATGACCCAGTTGTAAGAAGCCAAGCATTGACTGTCAGTTATCTGGGCGGTTATATCCTGCTTCTCCACTTGAAGGTCACTTGGATAAATCGTTGCAAGAACCTCACCCCGTCGGGGAGGAGGAGCCTGCTGTACGCGTTGCTTTCGGCTCCATGTCGTACTATTCCTTCCATAACCACCTCCATAGCGTCTACAGCGTCCATGGAAAGTTATTGAAGACATGGTAAGAATATAGGACGATGGTCTTAAGGTGCAAGAATATGTTTAAATATCGTCGAGGAAAGTGTAGGAGTCTCAGTTACACTCACGGGGTGTCTGGTTTGATGGGAATTCAATAGTAATTAAGAACAGACAATTGTTCCCTCTCGTGTTCTGGTAGTCATAACACCTGTTTGCGAACACTTCGTGGGTACCAGCACAGGCCCCCTCGTTGACGTGGCATAAAATACAAGTTTGCATTCCGCTGCGAAGCCCCTGCAATTCATGTACACCCTGCATAGCTAGGGATTATGATTGGCTTTGATGTTGTATCTGCTGCCGTTTGTGAAAAGAAATGGACGATGCGATGCTTGGAAAAACTCGTTACTCCCATATCCCCCACCCACAACCCAGCGGACTGAAATCACATCCATCATTCTTGCACTAGAGCAAGCCCTAGAAAAGTTTGAAGAGCTAAACACAAATCCATAACTCAATGTCAAAATCTATTCAGATTCCAGATATGCGATCACGTGCATAGCTTTGATCAAGTCTATGAGCGAAAAGATAGGTTGCACTACACATAGCGAATTTTGCATTGCTCCACCTAAGGACTCATATAGAGCCCTGAAGGAGGCTGTATGAAACTAGAGGGACCTCGTGAGAGATCCTACATGCTATGCTAGAATCTGCTTGCTTCCATTTTAATGCAATTATATGAACGCAGTCCCGGCGGGCTAGTTATCTATTCAACTTTTAGAATTCGTAAAGCGTGTGACTGCCCACCCCTCAACTATATCCCCTCCATGGCTAAGAGCCGTTGCGCTTTTTCGGACCTCCATCGACAGAAGGTAGGCTCTTTGAATTGCTGGATTTTCTTAGGCAGCTAAATGCACGCCCAATACTAGGATTAGTTGTTGGGTCTTTGGCCATCTCACGCTGTGCGGCGATCCACTGATACTGCAAGCTGCTTAGCCGTATGGCAGAAGTGTATGCCGTACTGGCTTGCTGCTCCAACACGGATAGGCAGGGGAATACAGTCAGCGCGATTGTGGGCTGGCTTTTCTCGTTGGTACTAATTTCTGCTGTAGTGTGATCGGGTTTAGGAAATTCAAACAGCTTCCAGTCATCATCGTCGATTGCTGGTTCAAAATCTGCTTCATATTTCCGACGACTGCATTGGATCGGCTTCCAGGTATCAGCATCCTTCTACACGACTTGCTCAAGGCTTCTATGGAATACGTGCCGTTGGTCTTTCGGCAGTAGCTCGTCCAGATATGCCGACACATTCATGACTACGGTCGGATGCTCGCGGAACACCTCCAGGACTGGGTTCCTGGATCCATCGACAGGAGAATCGATCGACAAAAAGATTCTTTCTCAGTATCAGTATCCGTCAGATCGGTAAGTACCTTTCGAAATCGGTCGTCCATAGGTGCGATATATATCGGCTGGAAGATATGTGTATCAATCTCTCTTGCCAGGATGGCCAGAATAACAGCAAGCCGCATCTGTTTCGCCACTACTGTGTTGAAACATGGAAGAGGTATTTTATGCTTCTGAACGACATCAGATTGCCTAAGCGTATCCCATGCTTCACGGTTCTGTCGTTTGAATTTATCGATCGATGTCAGTTTCCCTGTCCTATTCGGCGGGGAGTTGTAATATGAGCACTACTTAGCCGCAAAACATCACTCGGAAGGTCCGTTTTTAACCAGGCATATATTTCGGTTTTAGCAAATTCCCAGAGCCCCCAGTAACTCTCGAAGCTAGACGGAATTAGTATATTACTTGGACTGGTTGTTAAGGGAAGTGCACACTTACAGTTCATCTTCACTGACTTCACTGTGGCCAGCAGCAAAGCCTTCTAGTTTTGTGAGACGTGCTTGCGTTGCCGCTAGTGATTCTTTTAGACTGGAAGTCTCATCTTCCAGCTCTTTAACTCTCTTCTTTGTGGCTGATAGCTTCTCTTTGAGATCTGACCCCACCGATTTCATCTTGTCCATGGTAGCTTCCTTGTCTTAAATATTATTTTGTAAAGTGTTGATTTCTTTTCGGCATCTGCCAACTCCCCCATTTCATTGTTATTTTCTGACTGAAGCGTCTTCAGTTGTTTCTCGAACTCATCCATACGCTTGTCCCGCTCGGAGATGGATGCCTCCTTGTCTCGAATAACTTTTTGAAGCGACGACATCTGTTCTTTTGTTTCGCTATGTTTTCGCTTTTCTCTTTCATTGGCCTCAATGATTCCATTCACCATTGTTTCTTTGTTCCTCTCTCGCTCATCCATTTCAGCCTTGAGGCTTTTAAGTTCATGGTCTTGGTCTTGAGCTGACCCTGGAGATTAATGTTCTCATCATGAACACTCTGAATGGCGTTAAATCCCGCCATGGAAGCCTGTCTCTTGAGTTCGTTGAAGAATCATATTACGGTTTGCGCGTCGAGGCTCTCAGGCGTGCGTGGTGATAGCAATGTCAGGGTTTTTGGAGGCATGAGGACAGGATTTTGAGAAATTAACAAGTTGATGTGAGTATCAAGCGAGACTGAACACCGACTAGTTTGCCTATAATCTACCCATAGCTATTCAAATTGCTTGTTGTGATATACCTGGAAGTCCAGCACCCTTGCAGGGGTGAGACATGCTTTACCTCTCGCACGGAGACAGTGTGATGTCCCGCAGCGAGCACATTAACCATTTCCTACCCAACCTAGTATGTACTATGCTAGTATTATAACTCCAGCGCACCTTTGGAAGGTGCGCGCCTAATTTAAGTTTAATTTGACCCGATGATTGGGCAGCTTACAACCGGCTACTGCACAAGGGAAATGTAGCGATGTAACTTACAGGCCGAGATAGAGGAAGGGATCTGAGCGGGTAAGATGTACGGGTGCCTGAATTCTATTTGTCAAATTTCAGAATAGCGTTCCGCTATTCCTGTTTTCGTACTATGCAATCGAGAACCTCTTAACTCCCCCTTTTTGGAAATGTTGGACAATGTGGGGGTTATTTCTCAAAATTTTACGTTGCAAAGAGTGACCACTAAGCTGGTGCGGTCAATAATTTGTCTTGTTAGTATTAACAGCTCCGTAGTCCCAAAAGCCCACAAGCACCAAAATCCAGCCACAGCCTCTTCTCCTAGAAACTCATCATCCGACAGGGTCTACAACCAACCAACAGCGGGGACTAAGTGCAATGCGCACCGGGGAACATAACAATCAGTCGAGACAGACCGACACTGACCGACTTTATAAGAACTACATTTTTTTTTGGCGAAGTCAGTTCTACAATATCGTCGTTTACTTGGTACATCGCACTAGGGCAGCACCTGCACGATATTTCGGCTGCAATGTTTCAAAATCCTGACCACTCTACTGCTGCATTACGGTTAGATGTGTACCCATACACCCGTGACAGACTCAGGTGATCCATGCAACTTGATCTAATATAGCCTAAGACAACCTGGTCTCATTCCTTGCAGGTAGATTTAATACTCATGAGAACAGAGCGCTACGGGCAAGGGGTAAGTCCTCGTACTTGGCGGTCAATCTGTGTCAATCCGGGAAATTCGTCGGCCTAGACGATAAAGATGGTGCCATGTACCAGCGTCAAGAACCTCTTCCCCCGTGTAAGTGAACATAACCTACGTCAGCTGTAGTTAGCGTTACCGTGCAAAAAGTGTTGTAAAATGTTTGCATACATATATACGTCGAATATCCCGCTCCAGAAGATGATAGCATATGTCTGACGTCCAGCCCTCGGGACACCAACCATCAATCTGGGACTTGATGGGATATGCCCATCGCGGACTCAGTTGCACATCTTGCGTTGTGCTGTAGAGCCAAAGATATACGCGGATGTCTTCTGCCGACATTCTGTTCCTGCTAGAATCATTCATCGTATATGCTTACCACCAGACTTTAATAGGATTTCGAATTTATCGCATTCAATAACACAAATCCTCCTACGGAATGCAAGCCCAGATACCCGGGTGCTGTTGGCATTCCCATAAACACTCCCTTGCAAGGGTTGCTATGTAGGGTTAGACACCAATGCCCCTTGTTCTCGGACAACCCTTGAACATCTAAATTAACGGCTTCGAACTCTCCAGGAAATACGGCTCCCCAGTCCCCGTGTGAGCTTGCGCTTGAAACACACTCTAGCATGGCTCTCCAGGCAAACCATGGTCACTCTAGCCCCGATCGCACTACGTGTGAGCGTGACCTTTCCTTCAGTATTTGGTGTGGACATCAGGAGACACGAGAATGTCTGAAGACATACTTCGAGGTAGTTGCGGAGAGGTACACAAGCACTTCCCGGACCTACCCCTTTTGCGGCTGACCGTGCTAATCTTTAATACGAGGCTTAGTTCCTTCATTAGCGGTGGGTTGTGACAAAAGATATATTCGACCGAGAAACTTATGGACCATGGAACACCCCAGCACCGGGCTCGGTTATGAGTCAGGGTAGCCTCGAAGACTACGCTGAAAGAGCTGTTCGTGATCGGCTTCGGCTTCGGCTGGTCCCCCTCCACGAGGCTTTGGAGACGGTTCTTCCCTTAGCGACGAGATCCGTATATCGAACCACGGCCGTTATGGTCGCAACGCGTGTATGACCTTTCGAGCGATGTTCCCAAGCTGACCTATTATAGGGGCTGTGCAAAGGTAGCGTCCACGATTGCGTCGCAGGTTAGACCGTACCACCTGAAACCAGTTTTTAGTAAGCTCCTCTGGGGAATGCTGGGATTGGGTGTGATATGTAGTGCCGTGAGTTCATCGTTGTGGCTGATGGTGCACTGGTGTTGGAAAGACATCAATACGATCAAAATAAAGCTGGGCAACCGAACTCTTACCTGCACGGATCTCCACCGTCTGAATGCCTGTTACTGGACAATAGTAACACGTTGCATCGGCAGTATCTTGTCACCTAGAGATCGGCGTCGTTGCGATGGGGCTCGTACCATTTCGGTAATAGACAAAGAGCAAGCGTGATCGAGAATAATCCGCTTGATGTGATCGGTTTCATTCTTATGTTAAATACGTGCGCCACTAATTCATTGTTTATGCGTTTTCTTCCTTCGTCGGTCCTATTCAGCTCCTGATCTTATAAATAACTGCACCGCGCGCCCCTCGGCGGTGGTACGAATCAATCAACTATGGATTTATCTGGTCGGTGTTCTAACGATGTAAATCGTGTCTGCATCGGCCGCTGCCCATAGACACATTGGGCTCAGGATTCATGAGGCATACCGGGCGTTGCTCGCCTTTTGAACCGTTGCAGGCTTCCCATTTGGTACGAATGGTTCATGCTCGCAATGAAACGGGAGATTGCAGCCTCCCAGTGCTGTAATTTTATCATGCAGCTCCTAGCGATCAGGACATGGCATCGGCCACTCGACCTATTTGCGCCACGCAACTGAGAATCAACGTAACCAGTCGTCGCCAAATGCACCCGTTTCCGCTTGGGCATTCCATAAATTATACTGCATTCGTAGTTGGGCCATTCTAGAGGGAATCCATCGCCTGTGCCCTTGTTGGCGCAAAACTATATCAATGTCCTTCCTTCCCGCCTGGGAATGGTGAGGTGGTTTCATCGACAAGTCTACACTGACTTAAAGTTTGACGACTCCGTCGGGAACTTTGGAGATTGCCTATGTAGACTGGGTATTTGCTGCAAAAAAAGGTCGGTTCTACTGTTGGGGCTTTCATCCACAACACTGGAGTGTCTGAGAAGTGCTTGCGGAATAGTGGGTGTTGAAAACAGCCATATTTGGCTATCGACGTACTGCAACCATCGCTCTGGCCCCAAAACATCTGTGTAACCTAAGTTGCGAACATGACTTGGGAAGGACCAGACTGCTAATGTCGAACCGTTTGCAGTACTCACGCACTATATAAAGCATTTGTGTTCTCTAATTATCTATACTTACCTTCACGGTACTCACATTCCCACTCCAGTTCGATCTCCTTTTGTTCACACTGATCCGATTGTCTCTCTATCTACGATACAATGGCACTTGCCACTGAGTCCCCGGAAGATGCTATAGGAAGGTGCCTTGGAGCCCTTTCTCTTCGAGAGGAAACCTTGTTGGAGGGCTCAAACCCACCACAAGCTGGCAACCCATTCGAAGAGCTTCTTAACGCACCAAGACAGCGTAACCAGCTAGAAATGTTCTTGCAAGATTACTTCCTTCCGAGCCTACAGACACAGCGACAATTACATCGAATAACCCCAGACAATCCCTTCTTTCAACGACCGAGAGAGATATGGGAAAGAGAAGGTTGGGATGGAGAAGGCCTGTCCAACTATATCACTTTGTTGTGTGGAATTTTAAACTTCCCGGCGATTCTTCTACTCAATCCAAGTGGCTGGGACTATCTCCCATGGGACCAGATGATTGAAAACTCGCCTACACTGGCATGGATACAAGAGGTATTGGCTCGCTGGGGTCTCAGTCTGAGAGACATCATCGTCATTGACGCTGTTCCACTCTTGACAGATCAAAAGTTGGACGCCATGGATGACACCGAAAGGGAGCGATTTGCCAATGAAGTATTTAACCTCACTGTCGAATTTCTCCGCCAGTTTGACGTACGGGTGATGATTTCTTGCCAATGTGCGACCAACTCATCGCACCGCCGCTGGGGCATTGTCAACGATCCGTTTGCTGCGCAGCTTTGCTCGTCGGTTAGCGGTGCACGGCGTCAAGATGTGGCAGAAGTATATCTGCACGAGCGCACCATCCGTGTCATCCAGGGGTTTCATCCTATGCACATCGAACGCAGTGAAGATCCTGATGCCCGCTCCAGTCTGGATGGAGTTCTCCGGGGACTATTTGACACCGTCTTCCAGCCTTGTGCCGACTGGCAAGCCCAGAGACGCCGTGAACGTGAGGAATCTCAGGTGTCGCTTAATTCGGCAGCGGACGAGGTGAAGGGTGCAATGGTGAAATTTTTGAACACAATTAGGGTGTACCGTGTGTGTCAACGTCAAGCAATACGCCTTGGACTTGGCTCTGCGCAACGGGGAAACATTTATGACCTTCCTGAATGGACTCAGTTTCAGCATGATGTCCGTTCTTTCGTGTCTAAGATGTTACCAGGGCCATATTAAGCTTGGGCGAGGAAGGAGGAGGAGAGGGGGAAGATATAGCCCCATCACATTTTTAAACCCATCGGCTAGCTAGTCAGTTATGAAGCATGATATAATCTTAATATACTTCAATCCTGCCTCCAGATCGGTCAAGCCATACGTTATTGGAGCCGCAACCTGCCGGAATGAGGACTATCAGGAAGCAGGAGCGGTCGGCTCTCTTGCGGCATTGTATACGATCTGGAGGCCAAATGGCAAATACAATCTTCCGCGTCCCCCAGTCCCTACAGTATATATCAGCAAAGCCCTAGAATTATAGTGAGCCTCTAAAATTTAGGAATCCCTTTCTCTGTGACTTACCGAAATCGAGGTCGGCGTCCCAATGGAGAGAGTGAACTCTTTCCATCCAAGTTATGCCGCAAACGACGACCCTATACCCTAGTCCGTGGAACCTCCCTACGAGATGAGTGCAGCCCTGATTTTCTGATGCTAGAGCTACCACTTCAATGCTGTGAAATACAATGCACATCTATTGCCCTAGCTGTCGCCAAATATATTTTTAAAAAACCGAAAAAGAATCCAATCCAGAGCTGGGAAGATTGGCGAAGGATTATATCCCGTTATAGATTGACGTTCAGAGTGGCTTTAGGGAAAGCAAAGCTGTTAGCGTCCCGTATTTCTACCATTTAATGGTCTTGTCTAATCATATAACTTAGTCAAAAATATTCCGTCAATCGCCCCGTGCTTCAGTCCTATCGGAGTATGGTTGAGGGAGCTAAAAGTGATCTAGAGGATGAAAAGGAGAGTCCTATTCTCGCGGATCACCACCTTCAGATAACACAAAATGTGGTTGCGTAGGAATAAAGGTCTATACGACTGTGTCTTAGTATGTGCAATCGTGCTTTGGAAGTTACTAACTCTGGACATCTTCAAGTCAAAGAATGCCATCCTACAGTTATATCTTCTATCACGGAGTTTCTTCCTGAAGAAGTAGGCTATGAACAACGCTGGCTCCACCACCTGAAGAATGAGAAGACGTCATACAACTGAATCCCGAGGAACACCAAAATTTTGTATGGGCAGCAAAGGATGAGGTGTGACGGAACATGTATCAAACGTTTAGAAACCACAAGGTGACTATCATCGAGGCCTTTAAGATAGTGAGACAGAACTTTTCAGTCTAGACCTGGTATTGGTGGATAGAGTGCAAGCTATGGTGCTGGAAGATGAGGCGACTGGAGGATGAGGCTACATGGTTTGAATAATGGCGAAAGAGGTGTAGACTTGAGAGGCCTAGGACAAAACTTAAGCTCCATAATAGTCTGCAGAGATGTATTTCAAGATGTACACTACTGAGAAAAAGCAAAGAAAGCCAATACATGCTGACTAGGTGATTCTATACCAGAAAGATTCTACTCCATATATCACTGGCGGGTCCAACAACCCACCGCCTTCCGCTGCCAGTGGGTGGTCAGACCCGCCGGCGATATCTTGTTTCGATACCATCACGTGACAGTAGCCTGCAATCCTCAGGCGGCTATCTGAGGCAACCATGATGGCCCCACCACGTGCGGCTGTTCATCTTTTTTTCTAGTACGCATCTCACTTCACGGGACTCCAACCAGCCCCAGTTAGTATCATTATTTATCCCTGTTGAGCCGGCTCCGTGTTTGAATTTTCATCTTCAAGTATCATGCCACACTCAGAAGTCGACGAGATTATTACACGTCTGCTAAAAGACGTTCCTGGTTTTCTGGAGCTTTCGGCCCAACAATGATTCGGTTCAGCTATCCTTCCCTACGGATTGTTTGATTGACCGAATGAAGCGGTATATTGAAGAAAATACAAGGCTCCCGTGGGACTGGTGGCCTTTAACACAACCTGTTCCTAAAATTGAGAATGGCAAAATGTTGGTTTGTCTAACGGTTGATCCGAAAGGGGTGGGTTATACGCATGTCTGTCGAAGTAGAATATCTTTACTCACCACCTGGCTCTTCAGAACAACGTACCTATATGGGCAGATCTGTTCATCGGACAAGGAATATTTTAAGTGTACACTCCTAAAGCTAATTGTCGATATGCCCATATCTCCGTAAACTCTACGACTTTGATTAGTGGCAGTTCTGACCACCCACCACCCTGTTTTCATTCATGTGATCTCCTTGGATGGTTTGAGATCCCGGAGTGGATCGATTGTTGAGAAAGGACCCATAATAGTATCACGAATGGACGCTCCATGTTACAGTAGGGTCACAAAAGTTTGAAACCACCCGTAGGGCGACTTCTCGGGAGGCACATCTCCGAGAAATGGCCAATATCTTACAAGACAAACGTGGTGAAAACTGGGTCTATACTTTTGTTAAACACCGTGATGAGCTCAAATCTCCCTCCTTTCGCTACCAATGAAAATCAATCGAGTCATAATCTCTTCTGGGCCTTGACCCAATTGGATCGTGGAAAAGTTACACCCGGGGCATCGTCCAAGGACTCTGCGATCAGTTGGCTATCTTGGTTAGATACGACTTTAAGAACGTTATCGTCATCGCCCGAGCCTCACGACCACCCCATCGTTACCAGGTACTAGTGGATTCTCGTTGGCAGGTGATGCGAGGTATCAGTCCAAGGTCAAATCGCCAGAACTAGTGAATACATATACTCAATAGTTAAATAGTACGAACGGGTACAACTATTAGGAAAATGCTATCAAGTAACTGTATGAGATCGGTGACGAATAACTAAAGTAGGTACATGAATTAGAGTGTCCTTATATACCCTGTGGCCTTGTGCTTCCCGTCGTGTTACTGCGATGATGCACGTAACTTCTTTCTCGTAAGCTGGCATCGAGTATCGGCTCTCCAGACCCACAGGGGTAGCTAGTTAGGTGTATTGAACGGCGGTGCCGTCGTTATTCTTAATCTGGTTTTAGCAGCACTATGTGATTTTTGCTTCCTATGGCCTTTCAGCATAGGTGTTGTATATACTGGAATCTTACCAGTAAGCCACTCACACCACCAAGGGCACCCAAAGAGTTTGGCGAGCTCTTTCCGGATAGTCATGCCGATAATCGTGATAGTACGGATTGCCTCTAATCTGTTGAGCTAAAACCGTCATTGATGTGTTATGGAGCGATTATGTGCGAGAAAAGTGTAACATCAAGTGACTGGTGATCCAGAGCCAAAACAAAAAGGAGCTAAAACATAATCTTGAACAAGTGCATTGAGGGTCAAGGTCTAACTCCTTCGACGCTAATTTCGTGTGGTCATTTGCGATATCTATGAAAAGAACCGAAAGCAAATGAGAAATTCTAGTACGTCCGCCTCCATTCCACAAGTCATTAGACACAATAGTTTGAGCCCAGAAGAATATTGACTTCGTCCTGAGACCCCTCTTGTCCCGGTTTCAGTATCGGCCTTGTGGGCCACGCCTCAACTATCGTGCTGAGATCTTTCATTGCGACCTTTAGGTCTGCAGTTATTCGATCAAATTAGAACAACTTGGTGTACCTGATAAAGTTAGAAAATATCGCAACAGAGTGCTCCAATCTTTACTTACCTATCAAAAGCATTGTCTCTACCAGGTACAATTGTTCTCGCATTCCAAAACTTCAGACTGTGGGCACTCTCCAGTCGTAACAGGGAGAACAAGTGAACCTGAGGTAGAAATTCCATTAGT